>JAMZAV010002719.1:0-87698 GCA_024449915.1 Sweltsa coloradensis
GACATCTCACTGCATGCCCCTGTTCTATTTGCTTTTGTAAATGTTTAGTTAGTTACCAGAACAGCCATAATGTAAAGGCAAGGCGTCACTGATGTTTACTACGTCCAAAGTAAACGAACCACATCCGACAAAGAAAATGAAAAATCAAAACCAACCCCAATATTTATTCTACTTTTAACAACCCCGTTCCTCTTAAGTTTATCTATGTCGGGTACCACAAAGCAAATGTGAGACCCTACATTCCGAAACCATTGCGCTGTTTCCGTTGCCAGAGGTTTGGACATTCACAAAAATTCTGCAAAGCTTAACAACTGCGTGCAGAATGCTCCCGGGAAACCCATGAGCCCGAGCAGTGTCTGATTGAGGCCTTGTGCATCAACTGCCAGGGCCCACACCCTGCGTCATCGGTGAAATGTGCGAAATATTTAGAGGAGAGAGGCATCCAAAAAACCGTGTCCATTCAGGAAGCAAGGAATAGGTACCGAGAATCTGCTGCCCCAGTATTTAGTCTTTTACTGAATCTCTAAAGAGCAGGCCATCGGGTACTTGGTATCACGGTTAAGTCTGTTTATGCGATGAGCACGTTCTATATCATCTGACTGGAGTTTGATATTAAATTTGTCTTTCACTAGTTTCTTGACCTTGACCTCCACGTCACTCCACATTTCAACACCATCTGACACCTCACTCACTCCCTTAAAAATAAAATTATTACGACGACTTTCCATATAATCTTGTGTTTTTTCCATTTTCCGCACTAGTTGTCTCAGTGACTCGTTCTCTTCTTCAAGGGTTACTACATTGTCTTCCAAAGTCTTAACTTTGCCTTCTAATTGGTCGCACTTGGTCTCCAATCGCATCACGACATTTTTAACCTCATCAATGTCAGCTTGAATTGAGTCTAGCTTTTTTAATTGTTCAATAATTTCATCAAGTTTACCTGCAGTATCTGCAGGGGGGGTATCTTCTCGCCCCCCCCCCCCCCAAGAAAAGTGGCAAAATAACCATAAAAGCATAAACCAACAAGCATAAATATTTACATTCTTCAAGTCATCTAGGTTTTGTCAAAAAAAATCTTTCATTATCTTCCTTTTTTTCGTTTAGCAAAACCCCTTAACACTTATTCTAAAACACGTAAAAACCACTTAAAAAAGACGTATTTTACAAAATATTGCCTGCAGCGTTTTTGAGGGGGGTACCCCCCCCCCCAAATTGAGTCGTTCGTCCAAGCCCCCCCACAATATATTTCACCGTACCCCACTGACTCAAGGATATTAGTTGCATACTGAGGCATACTGAGGCTGAGCAGGTGATCGGAAGTTCTTATGCAAGTCCTTTGGATCGGTGTTCTTTGATGTATTTGTTATCGGGTTATGCATTGATTCATCTTTTTCTGTCTGGATTGGAGATGTGGATGAGTTGGTGGCAAAAGTTTCGGTGATGTTTATGTTTTTAGTTTGTGCCAGTATACTCGCTTTGCGCTTGTGTCCTGTCTGTAGAGGGGATGGTTCAGCTTGGTGTTTCTTCAGATAGTTTTCAGAGATTGCCTTGTTGATATTGGTATGCTTATTTTCTCCATTGGTGCGGATTGTTTTTGTTGTGCGGCGTCGCGATGATCTTTGGGTTTGAAAGAAGCCTCCAAGCGAGTTGTCAGATTCGTCTGTGTTGGAGTATTCACTTTTTGAGTTAATTTCAGAGAGGTCTTCTTCCGATTCTGAGTAGGAGTCGGCAGGATTGATGGAGCTCGATTTGGATGGTGCGGGGGAGTCAGGTGATGACAGTACATTGTCAGCGGATTGAGGAGAGGATGGGCTGTCTTCCGGTTGTTGAGGTTTATCAGATTTTTGTGTATCTTTTATTTGTTGGGAGCAGGGTGTTTCATTTTGTTGCGATAAGGTTTTCACTTCATTGAATGAGGAGCTGGAGGTTGCAATCGCATCATGTTGAGTTTCGATTTGTGGGGAGCAGAGGGCTTCGTTAGGTTGCATAGGGGTTTGCCGTTCTTTTTGAGGAGAGCTGAGGTTTTCATTACGTTGCTTGGAGGTAGAAGGATTTTTTCCTTTGTGAGTGGAGTTTTGGAGAAGGTGGTTGGGGTATGCCGGGGAGTCCTGTAAAGTTGTATTCCGCTGCTTTTTCTTCATTTTCCTGAGGGGTTTATTATGAAGGTTGTAAGGTGATGAATGATGATGAATGATGATAAGCGTGATTCAGAGATAGAGTTATTGAAGAAATGGGTTAACTTTTGTCGAGTGCAGAAGTTTGATCAGTGATGCTGGTGTTGATTATAGAGCTACGTATTAACTGGGGATACTTCCTGATGGGACTACTGGGGGCTCACGGTGAGCCACCAGGGACGCTCTGTATTAATCTAGTTCAATACAGGGAGTTACAACCGTTTTGCCATCTGGCAACCGTCGGGCGGTTCCGTTAGCGCGTCGTCGTTTCCGTTACAAACGTGTTTATTTTCTAGGTCACGTTTGACCTCCTAGTTTGGTCAATTGTGAACCAAATCGATCCGTGTGAGTTGCAGAAGATGATGCGCGTCTATGCTGTTCCGATGACCCAATCGGGTCACGGGTGGCCCTACGGTCGCACTTTCCGCGTAGCTATGATTAGCAATAGTTGTTTTAGCACTGGTTAGGTTTTCTCAGAGTGAGACTTTGGTTGGTGTTCTCGGCCGACGTACGCTCGTTGATGGGTGCACAATGTAGGACGCTCTCGGTAGTTTGATCGCCGAAAAAACTGCGAGGGCTTCGCCTGCCTGTGACGTGTCTGGTTGGTCAGCAGTTAATAAATAGTTAACCTCACTCCCCAGGGTGGTGCGCGAGCAGTACTGCGCCTGCACCAGTGCGCGGCGCTCCAAGCTAGATAAGTTCATCAATGTCATGGGTTTCGTGATCCTCGCCCTGGTCTCGGCTATCGGCGCCATCGCTCGGGCCCACGATGAAACATGCGGCTTCGGTCATGGGTACAAGAACTCGTTTCAACACGTCAACCCTGAGTGACCCCACGAAGCCAGCTATGAACGTTGAACGTTGAACGTCCCAATATGAGGATTTCAAGTGACCGAATCTTGGCCATCAAATTCCAACTCGCAACCTTCTCGTGGTTTGGCCCGTGAATAGGGGAGTTTTACTCCCTGATACTAGCTAACTAACTAACTAACCACCTATAAAAATTGTTCCGACCTGTCAATGACGCAAATTCATGCATCATTTCTACTTTCAACTTTTTAACTAAGTAATCAGTCAATATACCATGAGTTTGGAAAACAGCGGCTACATAGTCATTGCCTTAAAGGACACTAGCTGACGCTTCCTCGGTAGTGGTCGAGTAACCACCATCACTCCGAGACTAACTTTGTAGGCCTACTGGGTCTACTGCATCAAGAATAGGCCTACTTGTAAAGTTCTTTGATGATTTTTTAGCTTAAGGCCTCTTCTATTCTAGTTGTGCACGTAACTGGAAAATATGAATCTTAGCATAGCATAAATCTTCGTTCATGGTTTCTAGTGATGCTTGCATAACCACCGTTTCCTGCTTCAATTTTTCTACTTGACGTCTCAAGTTCGGTATATCCATTCTTAGAAGCTCTGCTTCAGGAACAATATGAGCAGTTCGAATTTCTCCATGTTTGACTTTGGCAGTGTGACGTTGATTCCCTAGAAACAATAAAATTGAAGACATTAGATTTAAAGAATTCCACATTATATTTGATTAATTATTAGGGTTTTTTAAATCACACAGAACTAACACAAAAAATACACAAATTACAAAACAAAAAGACTTACAGTTTTGCCCTGACTGCCAATCCAGTTCAGTTTTAAAGCATAACATCTAATGTTTCCATTTCTTGTTCTGTTTCAATGTTCTCTTCTTTCAAGTGTTTGATTTCCTGCACAAATTGATCCAGATTGGTACAATTTTTTTGTACTAGCAGAATTTTGTCGTATTTACTAGACTGAAATTCTAGGGCCTTAACAATCTCATCCAACCTTTTGTGGAAGAATACTCGCAAAGATCTCCTGGCTGCGGGGCCAATTCCAATGGCTCTTTTTCGATCCGTGATACCTCAGGATTATCTGTCTGGTTCTGACCAGCACAGGCCTGTCCACCACTTGTCCCCCCCGCGTCACCCCTTACGTCCCTCCCTTCGTCTCGATTAACCAAGTTGCATAAATATGAGACGTTAAGCAATATCCAACCAATCAAACCTAGCTGTGGCTCAAATTCCAACTCGACACCTTCTCGCGGTTTGGCCCGTGAATAGGGGAGTTTCACTCCCTGAAACTAATGGCGAGCTCTGGGTCGTCCCTTTGACTACCTCCCCGACGGCGACGACAAAGACAACACGGACGGATGAAGACACAGACGGAGACGACCACGACGTGGGGGAACCCCTGCCCTCCCCATATGCTTGTGACTGGTTCTTACCAGCACAGGCCTGTCCACCCCTTGTCTCCCCGCGTCATCCCTTACGTCCCTCCCTTCGTCTCGATTAGCCAAGTTGCATAAATATGAGACGTAAAGCAATATCCAATCAAAATCAATATCCAATCAAAATCAAGTTTATTTATTTTATTTATTATTTATTTAACGTCTATCCTATTCAGTTATAAAAACTGATTTACAAAGGAGGACAACTAAATAAATCTAATTACATAGATGCAGAAACAACAATAAACTACATTTTCGTAAATATTTGAAATAGTAGCATTACAACAACAATGCATTAAACACAACAATTTTGGTAACAAATAAAACAAGATCTCCTGACTGCGGGGCCAGTTAAAATGGCTCTTTTTTTCCTTTTTTTTAAAAGCACCGCTTACCCTTGCACCATTTGGAGTTACGCCACTGCGGCCATGTCCATTGATCCCCTTCCTTGCCTTCTCATCACAATGTCTGCTCGGAAATGTATATTTTTAGGGATTCTACTTTTTTGCAGAGTGCCAGTTCCTTGGCACTTGGCTTCCGAGTGCATCAAGTGAAATGCACCATTTTTACAGTTAGTAGGTACATAATAAAAGAAAAATCCCTCAAAATGTGATATCTGCGACAATGTAGTGTCGTCACGATGAGCCTCGCTACATATATTTAAATATTACTCACAACCAATTAATTACACACCTAAAAGCACATGCACCACTGTCATCAACACGATTTGCAAAACGTCATTGCACCTTGCGTGCAGATTCGATATGACCTCGCCGCCCCGCACCTTTTGACTACCACCTGCATGCACACAGCAGAGACCAGGAGAGCCTCGCCTCGCAGTCGGTCTGTTGTTCTTTTCCCAGGCAGACGTGTTTTGTCCGCGCTCTTCGCTCAGGTCTCATTGGGCCTCAACAGTACATGGAGTTAGCTTCTGTTGCTGCTGTATGTGTTGCTTGTTCAAGTCTGCTGTGTCCTCGTTCTCATTCATCATTTTGTTTAATGTTTGTTACTTCAGGAGGTTGTCTGTTCTGTCCAGACTGGAAGGTTTTGTTTTCTTTATTTTGTCCTGCTTGTCAGAGCAGCACTCGTCATCTCAGTGTTGTGCTCCGTCTGTTCCGTCCGTGCAGCCTGATGAGTTAATGTTCAGAAAGTGCTAGGTTCTGTTCAATGTGAGATTAGAGCCTTTACACGGTTTATGTGCTGTGCTTTTTATGGTCTTAGTTCTGCTTTTGTTCGGCTTGCACAGCTCATGGCTTTTGCTTCTGTGTCAGCTGAATGTGTTCAGTTAGATTTTTTTTTTTTTTTTTTTTTGTTTATTTGGATTAAGGACGCGTCAACCGTTAGGTCATAATGCACCACTCTAGCCTAAGGGGGGGGGGAGGAGGGGCCCATGCTGGTCAGAATCAGCCACGGGTAAGGGGAGGAAGGGGGGTTTCTCACGTCGCGGTCGTCATCGTCTTTGTCATCGTTCGTTGTGTCATTGTCATCGTCGCCGGGGGGTCGTCAAGGGAAGGGGGCAAGGTCCCCGACGACGATTGCCAGAGCTCGCCTCTAGTTTGGGGAGTAAGATATTCCGCTCTTACTAGCTGATGTTTGCGAGGTGGACTTTTTCTCTTGAATCGCCTTTTACGATTAGCAGAGCCATGCTCTGGGCCAATTCTTAACCCGGGCCCAGACGGGGTGTGTTCAGTTAGACGTCTGTTACGTCTGTTATCTTTAAGAAAATGTCTGTTCCATCCAGACTGAAATGTTTTGTTGCTACTCAGAAAAGCTCTTGTGATCTCAGTGCTATTTATTTTCATTTTATTGTCTTGTTTTATATACTAAACACTAGCATATAATATGACAATGTTCATTCATGACAAGACAAGCAAGTTAATCAATTCATTATAAGCTAGCTAGGTATAAACCACATCTTTTCAAAAGACTAATACTTGTTTTCTGTTATATAATAGAAAATACTAACACTAATTCAGATTATTAATATAAAATACAATTTTATAATACAATAATACACAATCTATCGATCGTAACTGATCTTTTCCTTCATAAAGTCTTGTATATCATAGTATTCTTTTCCTATGAAGATAGTTCTCAGGTATTTTTTGAGGATCTCAATAGGCTTTTGTCGTTAGCTGTCAGGAAGTTTATTGTACAGGATTGATCCTGCATATGTGGTACTTTTCCCATATGATGCTAGTCTGTGTGATACCATAAATATATCATTCCTACTCCTTGTGCTGAACTATGGTTATTGCTGATTCTTGTTACCGAGTTCTCTTTATGTTTTTTTTTGTTTGTTGTGTTTGGGTCTCAATTAAAAACCTCTTGTCAACATGTTAGCTTCGTGGTACGGTATGAGCTTATGAGTTAAGTCCTTGTCACTGGCTCGTCCTCTAAATGCCCTACTGACGAACGTTATTAAGCGAGATGGCGAGACACATACCTAGCCCCCTGTGGTAGTGAGGAGAGGTAAGGATTCAGCACAGCTAGCATCTTGTCTTCTTTGTGACAGTTTCTGTATCATCGAGAACGACCCTAGGAACCTTAGGAATCAGGTTGGCACGGCATGCTAAGGAAAATCTCTTCCTTTCTGGCTAGAGGACCATCGGTATTAAAACACGAGCTATCCTTTGTAATGTTGTAAGTCACTGCTTTCATCGAATTAGCTTCATCATCATTAGAACTATTCGTTCGTTCAATGGGAGCAAAATTTGTGCGTTCATCTTTATTTTGTTTACTTGCACTCTGCGAGCAGTTAGATGTCACCTAGCGTATCGAGACACACTTTTATGAGAATATTTTGAACAGGCAGTACTAATTTTGAAAAAGAGATATGACGCCGTGAAGCCGCTACTCCTTCTTTTCGTCTTTTCGTCTCGCTCAATGTGATGCACTGTTGCACGAAGTATATTGAGTGTTCGTCATAAGATTCGGCTATATATTCGTGATTGTAAGCTGGTTGGGTTCTGGGGAATCATGTGTTTCCAGTGTATTGGGACTAATTCAATTAATTTAGAGAACGTTCTCTTCACAAATCCAATAATTCTGTTAGTGATATTGGTTACGAGCAAATAGAACATGTAACATCTCTTTATATCGCACAACTTCTTCGGCTTAAATCTGTTTCATTTCATTACCGAACTTAATTTTAACAGCAAAACTGAGTCAGGTTAATTTTAAGAAATAGCATCACATTATATTAGCCATTGTAATAAAACAATTGCTTTATTAAATAATGTAATGTTGAATACAGAAATGCACAGGGGGTGAGTGTGTTGAATATAACAGCCCTTGTTGTGACCACGACAGTTGGGAGGGGGAGGGTAACAGCCATCGCGGGAGTGAAGCATCGAGAGTTGGTCGTGGGCATAACCAATTAGTTCATCATGTGCTACTGTCATCAATACGATTTTGAATAATTTCCATGCACTTGACGTGCAACATCGATATGACCTCGCCGCCCCGCACCTTAACAGTACTTACAGCTCAGCGGCCGGGCAGCCTCACCTCGCAGTCGGTCGGTTGTTCTTGTCCCAGGCGGACGTGTTTTCGTTCTGTTCTTGAAGAATATGTCTGTTCTGTCCAGACTGATGCTTTCTTCACTTTATATTCAGTATTGTGTTCTGTCCAGACTGATGCTTTCTTCACTTTATATTCAGTATTGCTCCACAGTAAAGTGTTCGTTATCTCAGTATTGTTCACCGCCTGTTCTGTTTGTTCAGGCTGTGTGTTTAGTGTTAAGTTCTGTTCATGACAATGGTAACTCTACTGTTGAGTGTCCTAAAACAACACTACCCCTCTACCCTACAGCTAAAATGTTCATATCGTGAGAAAGCTCATCTTATTTCCTATTCATCCACATACTTGCATTGTATTTTTAATGAATGAATGACGTACAGTTAGGTTTGTTAATCCAATATTGTTGTCCAAAAGTTACTCGTGTTTTGTCCCACATGTAAAAAGAGTCGTGGTAGAAATAAAACGTTTTATTTATGGATCTGTCAGCTCTGGATCATGTGTCTTTGAAGATATTCTAAATGAGCATATACATTTCCACACACTGTGATAGAATACCAAATACCAAATTTATAACATACCTACCTAATAATATATAATCATGACAAAACAATGTAAATGCAGCATAAGAAAACAAAAGAACAGTGGCACACATTATAACTAAAACTTTGAATTGGTTTCTAGCCTTTTTTCTGTTAACCTGGACCTGAAGGACTGATGTTTTATCCATGTGCTCAACAGCTAGCCTGTATTCCTGTTTTCGTTGAAACATGTTTCTTCCTGTTTGACCCACATAGCATTTGTCACAATTCCCACACGGAATTTCATACACGCCACTACCTTCTAGTTTACCAACCAAACTAACTCTAAAAAATACAAGATACAGCAAAAGAAGAATCATTTGCAACTGCATATTTGCCATATGTTGAAGGAGTAACAGACCGCATAGGAAAAATTCTTGCTAAGCAAAACATCAAAACAGTCTTTAACACTGACAGAAAGATAGGAGAGTTGTTAAGAATCAGTAAGGACCACATTCACCTAGAAGGTAGTGGCGTGTATGAAATTCCGTGTTGGAATTGTGAGAAATGCTATGGAGGTCAAACAGGAAGAAACATGTTTCAACGAAAACAGGAACACAGGCTAGCTGTTGAGCACATGGATAAAACATCAGTCCTTGCTCAACATACTAAGGAAAGTGGTCATGTTATCGACTTTGCTGGCATGAAACCCATTGCCACCGTTGAGGAGTTTCTTCCTAGAATGTTACGGGAAGCCATTGAGATTAATAAACGAGCTCACAGTCTAAATAAACGGCAAGATAGCCAACGTTCATCAGTAACGTGGAAACCTACAATTTCAGGGATCCATGTACAGCCACAAAGGTTGACTGTGAAACCAATGGACCAACAACCAACGCCCCAGTTAGTTCCTGCAGATGATCTGTTGCAAGTAAATTCATCGACAGTCAGAGTGACAAGATCCATGACGAAAAACAATAAGACGGACATGACGTGACTTTCTTGTTTCTTTGCAACGTCAAGCTTTGCAGTGTTTCTTTGAGTTGTTTTAATTCGCCATATGTACAGTGATTTCTATTGTTAATATTTGTTGTATTTTGTTTTCCCAGTTTTGTTCTGTATTTATCAATGTAATGTAGTTTTCGTTTTTTATATATTAAGTTGTGTTGGCCCTGAAAAAAGATGAGTGAAATTTCATCGAAAACGTTGGCCTAATGTTAATAAACGTGGCATTATAACCGAAAAACCTAGTTCATTAATATATATATATATATGTAATGCGTGTAAAGACCAAGTCATCAGCTTATAAAATATGATTGGTTCCGGCCATTATAATGGATGTATCATCTATGTAGAGAATAAATAAGAGGGGTTCTAATATTGATGTTGAGATCAAAAATAATAATTAATTATGTAATATCTTACCGCATAGTATTTCCATACTGGTCAGTAATTTACTTTGCAGCCTGTCGGTTTCTTTGCTATTCACTGCCCTCTGGACTGCGGCGGTCACCTCTTTCAACCGTAGTGAAAGAGGGCTCTTCTTGTTTATAAGAAATTCATAATGTAATGGGGGTTTTCTCGACCATCTCTACATCTCCTCTTCTCGCACGAATGGGCCCCCCATCAGCGTCTGTGGTTTATTAGATGTTTTTTCTGTAAGAATACAAACAATACGAGTCTGCTAATTCACATATTTCTGTCAGGTGAAGTCAAAGAGCTAATGCATGAAAAGGGTAGTCTGGTCAGTCTACTGGTGATGCAAGCAAAATCGTAAAGGCAGAGTAAAAAGGTACTTGTTTGAAAAATTTAAACCAGATAGAAACCAGCTTTTGGGTCATCCCTACTTCAAAACAGCAGCATACTCCTTAACAAACTTATGCAACTGGGCAAGGGTAATACTTTGTGCTTGTACCCGGTATCTCCATCGGAAGACCCTGGTACGCAATTGGGTACTCGCAGTCTCCCAACATTTTTCCATAGCTTGTCGAAGTACAAATATCGGGTCTATAGTCGATCTTCCCCATCTGAACCCATATTGTTCTTCATTTAGCATATGGTCCACCTCTACTTTCATCCTTCTGTCTTACGTCCCTCCTTTCGTCTCGGGTTAGCCAAGCTGCATAAATATGAGTCGTTAAGCAATATCCAATCCTTTCCTATATCTTTGATGTATGGCATAGTAGAGTAATGCCTCTGTAGTTGCCCCGCTTCTTTTTATCTCCCTTTTTTTTTATATTGGTACAATCACTTCCCTTTTTCCCAAACTCTTGGCACCGTCTACTATTCTATGTATTGAAAATATTCACTATTTTCAGAACTTACTACTATCAGAGGTATAGCCAATAGATGGATGCATCATTCCTATCAGACCGTTTTTCCAAATAGTAGAACTTGATAATATCGATAAAAATTATACAATTACTAAATTCCACTCCCACCCCTTAAGCCTTGTCTGTGGCGTGCCCAAGGGAAAGGTCCAGGCCCCCATTCTTCTTACTTATGTAAACGACTGGGGGAGGGGGTGTCACAATGATGTCGGTGTCGGTTGGGGATGGGGACATATCATGGTATCTGCTGTAGAAGGGGACTGACATAGGTGTTGAGTCTGACAGTATGATTGGTCTGGTACGTTTCAGTGTCCTTATGATTTCTCTTCCTTTCTCGTGTGGTGCAAATGTAGCGTCACTACATCTGAAAATTAAGATCATAGTTTAAAATGCGGCAGACTTCTAAGAATGCATATTATATTTCTGATGGGAATGCAAAGAAATCTAAGATTTTATTACACAGAACATAATTAAGCATGAAAGTCCAGCAAGCTGCTTCAGACTCTGCCGTGGTCATGGGTTGGCTCCCCCTTGTTCTGGTGACGGCGGGCCCCGTGCCGCCCGAGGAGTGGTCGGTCACGCCTGGTACCGGATCAATGGGACGTATAGGGTAGGCGTCGCCTGGACGGGCGCCCTCGACAGGTTTGAGTGTTACTGTTGCTGTGGTGGATGGGGTGGTAGTGGTTTTGTGCTGGATGGTCTTTTGGGTTTGAGGGATAAAGTAGTATGTTGCCTCTGGTGTTGGAGAGCGGGAGGGAGTGGGGGGGGGGGGTCTTGGGACAACCGGTCAGGACCCCCGGTGAAGTGTTTTAGGTGGGTGGCTAGTCGCCCTAGGTGGTTGGGTGACCCACTGACGCTCGGGTCTTGCAGTGATCTTAGTCGGATGTAGTGGATCGCGCCCATCTCGCCTTAATACTTCCCTGGTGGTGACCTCTAGAGATCGACGAAACAAGGGTACGCCCTCCACCAGTGACTCCATTAACAGCTCCTTGGCGCGGTTCACAGGGGGCGGGCGTGGGACTGCGGGCTCGCCTTCTTTTGGACATGGCTGCGGGAACGACGAATTTAGCCGTCATTCTGCAAAGTTAACAAAAACATTTCAATAATAATTAATTTAACACAGGGGGGTGGTGGAGAAAGGGTAAGAGGTTTTATAAGGAAACGTGCGTTGCTCGTTTTAACTATTCTTCTCCAATGTTAAGGTCCAATGTAGTTTCCAGCTCTGCCTGGGCTTAGCTTGGTCTACTAGAGCTCCCAGTTGATATTTGAGATAAGTGGTTTTGGGGAGTGCACAAGGTAAAACCGTGTACTGTTTTCTTAGCATCTTCATCATAAAGTGCACACCGTGTGCTAAGCATGGAACATGCTTCCATGCAGGAGACAAATTAATGGCACTCACCATGTTTTTCGAGCTTTGTCCAATACGTTGCAAAATGGATATGTGGCTGTATCAAAAATGCCAATGAAGCAGAAGGCTTTCAAGCTTCAAGTAAATGTTCACAGCAGTATGGTTGCCAGGAAAATGACTAGTAGCCAACGTGTACTTCTTTAGTAAGAAATCTTTATCTCTGCAATGCACCGTCACCGACATGTAGCTTTCATTTGCCCTCGACGTCCACATGTCAGTTATGATAGAAATACATTTCAATCCAGGTATGGCATTGTCAATTTCATTTTGAATGATTACTTGTGGAGAATCGTACAATTTGGTAGTATGTTCCGGGAGAACGTAGTGCGGCAGGGAACGTGGTACAGTGGTTCCGCCTCTGCCATCAGGTTTTTAAAAGTAGCACTCTCTGCAAGGCTATATGGGAGGTAATTCTCAACAAGCATCAATGCAACGTGTTTAGTTAAGGCCCTGGCCTTTGGGCCCTTAAGAGGTAGGCTTTCCTTCATTTTAAACCCAAAAGACAAAATCGAAGTTTGCTTTGACTTTTTCTTTTCATTCTCCATGTCCTTTTCGTCGTGTTTCTTTGAATATGCGACATACTGAGCCGGATAAACAGCTTTCAAGTGCCTCGTCAACGTGCTCGTTGTACCCGTGGGAGTGCACAGAGACTTATCACAAAACTTGCACTTGCCAGTAGGTTTCTTCCCGGGTCCCTCCTTCTTTCTTAAAATACTTCCAGATAATACAGCCTTTTGTTATGGACGGCCCCGCGCCTGGATCGTCAGCATCTTTTTCTGAATCCATATTTACGAATGTAATAACACGATATCTAAAAAAAAACTCTGGAGAACTAGGGCCTAGGTCTGGATAGAAGTCGACGAAAGTAAATAATAAATAAATTGTTGTTCTGAAGGAAGCCGATGTGATGCCGTGATTGGTTATTATTATATTGGGAATGCAAAGAAATCTAAGATTTTATTACACAGAACATAATTAAGCATGAAAGTCCAGCAAGCTGCTTCAGACTCTGCCGTGGTCATGGGTTGGCTCCCCCTTGTTCTGGTGACGGCGGGCCCCGTGCCGCCCGAGGAGTGGTCGGTCACGCCTGGTACCGGATCAATGGGACGTATAGGGTAGGCGTCGCCTGGACGGGCGCCCTCGACAGGTTTGAGTGTTACTGTTGCTGTGGTGGATGGGGTGGTAGTGGTTTTGTGCTGGATGGTCTTTGGGTTTGAGGGATAAAGTAGTATGTTGCCTCTGGTGTTGGAGAGCGGGAGGGAGTGGGGGGGGGGTCTTGGGACAACCGGTCAGGAGCCCCGGTGAAGTGTTTTAGGTGGGTGGGCTAGTCGCCCTAGGTGGTTGGGTGACCCGCTGACGGTCGGGTCTTGTGGTGATCTTAGTCGGATGTAGTGGATCGCGCCCATATCGCCTTAATACTTCCCTGGTGGTGACCTCTAGAGATCGACGAAACAAGGGTACGCCCTCCACCAGTGACTTCATTAGCAGCTCCTTGGCGCGGTTCACAGGGGGCGGGCGTGGGACTGCGGGCTTCGCCTTCTTTTTGGACATGGCTGCGGGAACGACGAATTTAGCCGTCATTCTGCAAAGTTAACATAAACATTTCAATAATAATTAATTTAACACAGGGGGGTGGTGGAGAAAGGGTAAGAGGTTTTATAAGGAAACGTGCGTTGCTCGTTTTAACTATTCTTCTCCAATGTTAAGGTCCAATGTAGTTTCCAGCTCTGCCTGGGCTTAGCTTGGTCTACTGAGCTCCCAGTTGATATTTGAGATAAAGTGGTTTTGGGGACGTGCACAATGGTAAAACCGTGTACTGTTTTCTTAGCATCTTCAATCATAAGTGCACACCGTGTGCTAAGCATGGAACATGCTTCCATGCAGGAGACAAATTAATGGCACTCACCATGTTTTCGAGCTTTGTCCAATACGTTGCAAAATGGATATGTGGCTGTATCAAAATGCCAATGAAGCAGAAGGCTTTCAAGCTTCAAGTAAATGTTCACAGCAGTATGGTTGCCAGGGAAATGACTAGTAGCCAACGTGTACTTCTTTAGTAAGAAATCTTTATCTCTGTAATGCACCGTCACCGACATGTAGCTTTCATTTGCCCTCGACGTCCACATGTCAGTTATGATAGAAATACATTTCAATCCAGGTATGGCATTGTCAATTTCATTTTGAATGATTACTTTTGTAGAATCGTACAATTTTGGTAGTATGTTCCGGGAGAACGTAGTGCGGCAGGGAACGTGGTACAGTGGTTCCGCCTCTGCCATCAGGTTTTTAAAAGTAGCACTCTCTGCAAGGCTATATGGGAGGTAATTCTCAACAAGCATCAATGCAACGTGTTTAGTTAAGGCCCTGGCCTTTGGGCCCTTAAGAGGTAGGCTTTCCTTCATTTTAATCCCAAAAGACAAAATCGAAGTTTGCTTTGACTTTTTCTTTTCATTCTCCATTTTCTTTTCGTCGTGTTTCTTTGAATATGCGACATACTGAGCCGGATAAACAGCTTTCAAGTGCCTCGTCAACGTGCTCGTTGTACCCGTGGGAGTGCACAGAGACTTTTCACAAAAATTGCACTTGCCAGTAGGTTTCCTCCCGGTCCCTCCTTCTTTCTTAAAATACTTCCAGATAATACAGCCTTTTGTTATGGACGGCCCCGCGCCTGGATCGTCAGCATCTTTTTCTGAATCCATATTTACGAATGTAATAACACGATACCTCAAAAAAAAATTCTGGAGAACTAGGGCCTAGGTCTGGATAGAAGTCGACGAAAGTAAATAATAAATAAATTGTTGTTCTGAAGGAAGCCGATGTGATGCCGTGATTGGTTATTATTATATTGGGAATGCAAAGAAATCTAAGATTTTATTACACAGAACATAATTAAGCATGAAAGTCCAGCAAGCTGCTTCAGACTCTGCCGTGGTCATGGGTTGGCTCCCCCTTGTTCTGGTGACGGCGGGCCCCGTGCCGCCCGAGGAGTGGTCGGTCACGCCTGGTACCGGATCAATGGGACGTATAGGGTAGGCGTCGCCTGGACGGGCGCCCTCGACAGGTTTGAGTGTTACTGTTGCTGTGGTGGATGGGGTGGTAGTGGTTTTGTGCTGGATGGTCTTTTGGGTTTGAGGGATAAAGTAGTATGTTGCCTCTGGTGTTGGAGAGCGGGAGGGAGTGGGGGTCTTGGGACAACCGGTCAGGAGCCCCGGTGAAGTGTTTTAGGTGGGTGGGCTAGTCGCCCTAGGTGGTTGGGTGACCCGCTGACGGTCGGGTCTTGTGGTGATCTTAGTCGGATGTAGTGGATCGCGCCCATCTCGCCTTAATACTTCCCTGGTGGTGACCTCTAGAGATCGACGAAACAAGGGTACGCCCTCCACCAGTGACTTCATTAGCAGCTCCTTGGCGCGGTTCACAGGGGGCGGGCGTGGGACTGCGGGCTTCGCCTTCTTTTTGGACATGGCTGCGGGAACGACGAATTTAGCCGTCATTCTGCAAAGTTAACATAAACATTTCAATAATAATTAATTTAACACAGGGGGGTGGTGGAGAAAGGGTAAGAGGTTTTATAAGGAAACGTGCGTTGCTCGTTTTAACTATTCTTCTCCAATGTTAAGGTCCAATGTAGTTTCCAGCTCTGCCTGGGCTTAGCTTGGTCTACTGAGCTCCCAGTTGATATTTGAGATAAAGTGGTTTTGGGGACGTGCACAATGGTAAAACCGTGTACTGTTTTCTTAGCATCTTCAATCATAAGTGCACACCGTGTGCTAAGCATGGAACATGCTTCCATGCAGGAGACAAATTAATGGCACTCACCATGTTTTCGAGCTTTGTCCAATACGTTGCAAAATGGATATGTGGCTGTATCAAAATGCCAATGAAGCAGAAGGCTTTCAAGCTTCAAGTAAATGTTCACAGCAGTATGGTTGCCGGGGAAAAATGACTAGTAGCCAACGTGTACTTCTTTAGTAAAAAATCTTTATCTCTGTAATGCACCGTCACCGACATGTAGCTTTCATTTGCCCTCGACGTCCACATGTCAGTTATGATAGAAATACATTTCAATCCAGGTATGGCATTGTCAATTTCATTTTGAATGATTACTTTTGTAGAATCGTACAATTTTGGTAGTATGTTCCGGGAGAACGTAGTAGTGCGGCAGGGAACGTGGTACAGTGGTTCCGCCTCTGCCTTCAGGTTTTTAAAAGTAGCACTCTCTGCAAGGCTATATGGGAGGTAATTCTCAACAAGCATCAATGCAACGTGTTTAGTTAAGGCCCTGGCCTTTCGGCCCTTAAGAGGTAGGCTTTCCTTCATTTTAAACCCAAAAGACAAAATCGAAGTTTGCTTTGACTTTTTCTTTTCATTCTCCATTTTCTTTTCGTCGTGTTTCTTTGAATATGCGACATACTGAGCCGGATAAACAGCTTTCAAGTGCCTCGTCAACGTGCTCGTTGTACCCGTGGGAGTGCACAGAGACTTATCACATAAATTGCACTTGCCAGTAGGTTTCTTCCCGGTCCCTCCTTCTTTCTTAAAATACTTCCAGATAATACAGCCTTTTGTTATGGACGGCCCCGCGCCTGGATCGTCAGCATCTTTTTCTGAATCCATATTTACGAATGTAATAACACGATACCTCAAAAAAAAATTCTGGAGAACTAGGGCCTAGGTCTGGATAGAAGTCGACGAAAGTAAATAATAAATAAATTGTTGTTCTGAAGGAAGCCGATGTGATGCCGTGATTGGTTATTATTATAAATGCGCGTCATTGCACGTACCAGCCAAACAGATGAACACAGAGTGGTGTGATATTTTATTCAATTTAATCAGCTTGTTTAATTATTTAATATTTAGTTTAAATCTTAGGGTTATGCATCTGGAATTTTTACAAATTTTGTTGAGCTAACTATAAAAGGTTTATTTCGTATTCAATATAAGGTTTAATACTGAAGCAAAATTGAATGAATGTATGTGAAACATGTTTTGATGTTCCTTAATTTATTCCAACTCGCAACCTTCTCGTGGTTTGGCCCGTGATTAGGGGAGTTTTTCTCCCTGAAACTAATGGCGTGCTGTGGGTCGTCGTCGAGGAACTTTCCCCTTCTCTTTGACTACCTCCCCTACGGCGACGACAATGACAACACGGATTAACCCCCCTAGCCGAAGAAGTAGGGTACCGCCTTAGCGCCTAGCTAGGATAACATATACCGAAGACATGCACAATATACAAAGATAACCAGGATTAATTTTTAATGAGTTTACATTACACAAACTGCCTGCACAGTCCTGATCTAAGTGCTACAGCAGTGCTCCACAGTAAGAACACTTAGTGCGCCATTGAAGAGGTCGGTATTTCTCATCAACCTCATAAGGTGGCCCTCATAATTGGTGATTACGATCGTTGGATATTCTGACTCGTGGATGTTGAACTGAGTAACAATACGTTCACGAACCATTGCCGCGTTGCTGTGACGCACTGCATACCATGCCCCCTGGGTCTCGAAGTAATCCATTGTATCATCCCTGGAGCTTCCACATGACACATATTATACTATGATGAATTCATGAGTTCGTCACAGACGCGCTCTTTCCTCGTATAACAGTTTCAAGCCCTGAATCATTGCCGCGCCGATATAAAACATGATGTTCCTCCCGTTTAATACCTGTTCCGCGGGGAACTCTTGTCAACACTGTTAATTAACGTAGAATCAACTACGAATTCCATGCTTTGATTGTGGTTGAACTTTTTGTAATGTTGTTGTTGTGTGAAGTTAGCATTGACCAGAGATACAGTACAAAGATACAAAGATTTGATTGCCAAGTTTTTATCTCAACCAAATTATGATTCATGATGGAAAGAATTTTAATTTTCGGGGAAAAGTTCTAAATATTCCTCAATGGGCTCTCCATCATCTGCAGAAGGGTCGAATTCATTGTTAGTTTAGTAGTTTGATTGAGAACATTTTCGATTCATGCATACATTTACACTGTCTACAAGTGTTTATCAGTACATACAATAGTAAATTCCTAAATAATAAATACAAAAAGCAATGTGAGATAAACAGTTGGATAAACCTTTCAAATTCCCCCACTGAAAATCAGTTTTTTGACGGAGTGGGTAGATCCTAAAGTCTAAATACTAATTTATTTATTTATTGTGTTGAAAAAAAATAAGGTCTATTTACTTTCTTGCTTTCTTCTTCTATTTCTTCTCTTCTTTAACCATTTATGAAGTACCTATTTGACTAATGTATACATCTGAAATTCAATTTGAAATTCATATTTATATAGCAACCAGAAAATTTGATGGGCACTGATAACTTTGCTGTTGTGTGCCCAAAAACCCCAAAAACTAACTAACTAAACTCAAGCGACTATTAGATTTTTTTTTTCTTTCGTTGTCCGTGAAGTCTTAGTGTGTTTTTCAAAGATGAACACATGAGACATGAGGCGCTGTTATCATTATGGTTAATTCAAATTGTGCAATTCCTATGTCTCCACTTGCGACTTACATCTAATTCTGCGCATTCTGGGTTGATGTTGGCTGATTCTCGTTCTGATGGCCTAGCAGCACATATTTTAAATGAATCAATATTTTGAATAAGATTTACAAGTTGGTCGTTAGGGCTATCATTGGAAATTTTGGACGGTAAGTTTTTTAATTGGTCTAAATTATTAATACGACGTCCCATGGCAACGGATTTCACATTTAATTCCTTTTCCTCGCGTATCTCGAAAGTACAAACCACAGTGTTTGGATTTGGTATTTGGAACAGGGACGCTTCAAAATTGAGTTTTTTTCCTGCACAACCAGTCAACCAGCACAATAGGCCTTAAACATTTCTTATTTCTTACTGACAAGTAATAATTTTAAAAACTTGACAATGTTATATTTAAGAAGATGGAAATTTTCCCAATCGGAAAGTTTTCTAGCACACATAATAAAAAATTATCGATCTACTAATTAAGTAAAATGCACCCTCAAACTTGCCAAAATCAACAAGGCTGATTCGGAACATCTTCAAAGAACTTATAACGTTCTTCGTTGCTAGGACAGCCTAAAGTCACACATACCCAAGGTAAGAAGTGATTGATTGATTTCACAATCGTCCAGAACTGCAGGCCTGCCGTATTTGTGATGTCCACGGTAAGGTTAGTTTTTAGTAATATATGGCGGCATCCATTCGTTGCTTGATCATAATCTTCGTTGGATCTTTTCTTAATACAACAAGGAGCATCTGATGTTATATTTGAAAGGTTGACTTGATCTAGTTTATGGGGGTAATTATTTTTTTAAAGGTCTTGTTTGTTTCTGTTTTTGTGGGGCTATCTGGCTGGTTTGTGTTGGAAGGATACCTTGGGTGACCGGTGAAAATTAATGGAATCGCATCTTCTGAATATGTGGCCGCTGCAACTTAATCTGAAAATAAAAAGACCTAGGGGATACGAGGCACAGTAGGACATGGGAAACAATGGTACATGATCAGTATCTTTTACTTCTGGACTTATGTTTTGGTTCAGAATGTTTGAACAGTGTTTTAAGAGAATATAAATCTGGTCTTTCTATATACTGATATATATGTAATCAGTGTTGGCTATCTTTTTAGTTCCATAACTTATAGATGTAACGCGGCTATGGTACTCTTGTTGGTTATTTTCAAAATAAAATATATATTGAATACTTAATTATATTACTTATATGATTACTGGGGATCGGATGGGGACATTTGTAATGGAAGTGGAAATATCGGTAACTTAAATAATTAAAGGAGTAAATTTATTGAAACAACAATATTGCACTGTAAAAGTCTTTTGTAATTTACACAAGTTCTTTATTGACGATATTATGCATATTTTATAGATTCCATTGTCACAGGGGTCATCTTGAGAACAAATGTAACCAAAGTTCCAGTTCAATAGGCCTAGGCTATAGAGTACAATATTATTTGTTTCACATATTATTATCCTTCTGTGAGTTTTGAGAATCAAATTTATTTTATTTTCAATACCAGTAGGGTACCGCAAGTTTTCAAACATGTAACCAGTTTGCCTGTTCCTATCGCCTGTTCCTACCGCCAATGAGGAGTCAGATTTTTAATAATAAATAATATATTTAGCTAATTTGATAGAAAGTACCTTGTAGTATGTACCTACACTTCATGAAAACTATCTAGGTACATGTAGGCCCACTGAAACAATTTATTGTAGGCCTACAAGTCAGACTCGTGATGTTTATAAGTGATGTTGGCCCTGTAACCAGGAACCAAAGTAGGGCTCTAGTAAAAGTAAACTACTATTATATTAATTTTAAGGCAGTTAACAATGGTCCATCAACTTGAAGTTGAAACTGGAAGATTTTCGAAAAAATAAAACAATAATAATCAGGCAGAAATAAACCTTAATAAAATACTCCCATTTGTTCTAGCTTTTGTGCAAGATGGACTTTACCTCGATGTAAATTAACTCCCGGTACGATCAGCAGAGGATAGGCCCTAGTTCTTATTCCCTAAGACAATAAGACTAAGTACCAAAAGTTAATTACAAAACGGGAGATTATATTTTTAACTTTAAGCCCTAGGCCCCCTACGACAATACCGAATGAAATGCCAACAATTTCAACCTGCTTACTGTCTCATCAATCCCAACGATTAGGCCTATGCCATTGATTATAGAAGGCTTGCCCTACAACAATACTAAATACCAACAATAACAACTTGTTTACAGAACATCAATCTCCTCATCTGCTTTCCATTCCGTTATGTTATAGTGAGATAGTTCGGAAGAAGTTACTCCGCGGTTTGCCCGTCGAATTGATATTTGCCAATTTTCGCACCTTTTCAGGTCACGAGGAACTCGAAATAATGACATTTTATCATAAATACCACTTAATTATGTACCATAATTGGCTAGATCAGCAGTCATTGGTCCACATCCGTGACAATGTGAAGCCATCTTGAATATGGAAGTTTGCATGTTAATCAAATGGGAGCGAATTGTAGCCCAAATAGTTCTCAAGTTTGCTGACAGGTTGACAGGTAAGCATACTAGCTTAACATCAAATGATTACTAAATTCCCTTTTGCAATAAATTCATTTTGTTTCTGTTTGTTCAATATCATGCTGCACAAGGTAAAACCATACCACACAATACAGTAAAATACTTAAATGCATTAAAAAAGCATTAATTAAAACGCCAAATCGCCATCTTGTTTATGGCAGATTTAGTCTTCAATTTGCTACTCTCGCGCCTGAGCGGAGGTATCGGAGACTGCGTATCTAGCCCACAATAGGTGTTTAATATCAATGGATTTAACACTATCTTTATCACTATCTATCGGTTAGGGTATCGCCAGCTGCCTACCTTTTGGTTTATAGCGTCAAATCCTTGACACCCTAAGGCCATCAAATTCCAACTCGCAACCTTCTCGTGGTTTGGCCCGTGATTAGGGGAGTTTATCGCCCTGAAACTAATGTGCGAGCTCTGGGTCGTCGTCGGGGAACCCCTTCCCTTTGACTACCTCCCCGACGGCGACGACAAAGACAACACGGACGGATGATAACACAGACGGAGACGACCACGACGTGGGGGAACCCCTGCCCTCCCCATATGCTTGTGGCTGGTTCTGACCAGCACAGGCCTGTCCACCCCTTGTCCCCCCGCGTCATCCCTTTACGTCCCTCCCTTCGTCTCGATTAGCCAAGTTGCATAAATATGAGACGTAAAGCAATATCTAATCAAAACCGCATCAAACTTTGTTCTCGCCTGGCTGTAGCCGGGTACGGTACCTTGATGTGGTAACCCATCGAGATTTGTTGCCGTAATCGTTCTCCGCATCAATACCATCAAGAAACGTTATTATTAACGGTTCAAATTCCAACTCGACACCATCTCGCGGTTTGGCCCGTGAATAGGAAAGTTTCACTCCCTGAAACTAATGGCGAGCTCTGGGTCGTCGTCGGGGAACCCCTTCCCTTTGATTACTTCCCCGACGGATGATGACACGGACGGATGATGACACAGACGGAGACGACCACGACGTGGGGGAACCCCTGCCCTCCCCATATGCTTGTGGCTGGTTCTGACCAGCACAGGCCTGTCCACCCCTTGTTCCCTCGCGTCACCCCTTACGTCCCTCCCTTCGTCTCGATTAGCCAAGTTGCATAAATATGAGACGTTAAGCAATATCCAATCAAACCAATCAATAGTGAGGAAATGCAGTCGCCAGGGATGTACGCGTAATTCCATTATTTGTAAAGCACTTACCATATCTGTGATTCCTCGACGATTGCGAGGAGTGCCTCGAGGTTTCTTTGAACCAAATAACAATGTTAGCAACTTTATTTTGCGGTGTTCATTTGGTGTGTGTAGTTGGAATTTTTTACAGTGATTGTAGTATTAGGAGCTTGCTGCAAATAAGAATTAATTACCTTTCTGTGTAATATAATATTGGGATGTGATGAGGTAAGTCCTGTGTGTAACTAAAATTCCAACGTAAATGTAGGCTGCAATATGAAGTGAGTTTGTTACCTAACCGCCAACTAAGCATCTACCTATTTCATTAGCATTGTTGGCCTACCCACTCTTGACTACTTAATAGAGTGCAATAGAAGACATGTAGGGCAATCCTTACAGCGAGATGAATGGTGAGGTCCATGCCAACTAGGCCTACCATCTCTGGTGCCTCGTCGAGTAGGATCATCCCTTGAATGCACTGCAAAGAAGTCATTGTTACTGTTGTTTGCAACTTAATTGTGGGATCTTAATCAAGTACTGCGTGTACTACACTCAGAATGTAAATGTTGGCTGCTATACGAAGACAACTAGCCACCAAGCCTTTGGCAATGTATTTAGCATTTTTGGCCGACCTGATGTTGCCTACATAATGGAGTGTAATAGAAGGCATGTACCAGTAGGATTTGAATGGGGGGGGGGAGGACTGTAGTGCCCGTGGTGTAAGGAATTCATAAACGTTCTACGAATTGTTTTATAGGTGTACCGAAGGCCAAGGGGGGAGAGGGAGAGTTGGAGATAAAAATCGCAAATGGGGTGTAAGCGCTAGTGGCGTATCCGGGAATTCATAAAGTTTTATATTAGAAAGTTAGTTATTACAGGCCATCGCATAAAGTTTTATATTGGAATGTTATAGTTATTACAGGATCGTACAGTAGCGTAACTAGAGTTTGACATGGGGGGGGGGGGGGGGGCAAATTCATCAGTTGCAAACCCTTAAATTCGAAACGGTGCATAATAGAAAAACAAAATGAATATCATTACGAAATTGATTTTTTATAGTAATTTTTAGATTGACTTCTCAGCATTGGTCCTTTTCATAAACCCTACACCTGGGTCAAATGATGAATGTCCAGCACGCATGCTTATTTGTATATCTTGTCAATTTTTAACATACTCATGATCTTTGCGGTTTGGCATGTAAGGTTTCCCCCCCCCCCCCCACCCCAGCACCCCAGCCACCCAACCCACTTACCGCTCCTCCGCCCCTCCCACCGCCCTACAGCATGTCACAAGTCACAACTATTTCACTACCATATTATGCACTATTTAACCCCAATTGTAGGCTAGATTAGCAGTGTCCAGTACTTCCGCACAGACGCGAGCGTAGCAAATTGAAGCATCGAAATTCCACTTCAACAGCTGTTCAACAGATTTGTAACAGCTTTATAAATTTTCGACAATCTTGCAATCAGTCGCCGCCTGTTGCGAACACAACGCGACTCAGTCGAGCGCATGCAGATGTGCGTACCTGTTCATCTTGGCTGGACCCAATATGCGACACGCTCGCTAGTAAATTACATTGATTAGCCTTCTGTTACCAACATTTGCTCTGTGGGAAGGCATATTAGTTTCTAGTACCCTTGGTCTAAGATAATCTACTAATCGGTTTACAAGTAGGCAAATAATTCTAGTAGGTCAAAATTAATGTAATGCAAAGTTGATAAAGCAAAGCAAAGCCTAATCAGCTACCAATAGACCAAGGAATACATGAGGAGGATGATGAAGATTAAGGAACAGCCTAAGGAAAAAAAAAATGGGAAATAATATACAAAAGTTATCAAAATCCGACATGGCGGCCTACGGATTTTACGTAACTACACTTGGCACAATATTATTTTAAGCTTAGCGAGACCAACCGTAATCAGTAATTGGCAATTTCATGTTCTCCAACGTCTCGGAGGCGAAGATGTTTATCAGTGTCTTCCAGTTGAGGAGGCGCTGTAGTCGGTTCGTGGTGCCAGTCTCTTCGTTGATCTGATAATTCGCAGCGAAGTTGACGATGAAGGTTCCACCGGGCAGGTTGATCTCGGTCTGGCCGGTCAGGTGGGCGCTCTGCAATACAACACAGAGCTTGATACACACATACAGTTAGTTACATTAGCAAACATGCTGGGGGAGAACAAACATCTTTACTTTCTGTTTGTTAAGCATCATTTAAAATATGGTCACTATTCACTAACCAGTATGCATTTTGCGTTTTAAGTTATTCAATTTAGAAAGTGCTTAGTCCTTAGAATTTCCAAAATGTTGACAAATAAGCAAGTATATAAAAATTAAAAATCATACATCTTTACTAACGCAATTTAATTATTTGATTAAATAAAATACATCCCACTTTTCATGCTAGGCACAACATTCCCTTGATTTGAATACGTCCCAATCAGAAATTCACTAATTATTTAATCGACTTTCACAATCCAAAAATATTTAAACTTTATACTTTCAGAGCCCGAAATATTAGACAAACCTTGCTTGCTTGCTGTGTTCGTTAATTTAAAACTCCTGACTCCACGTATCATCATTTGAGACAGACTGAAGTCCACAAATTAGAAAATGTTGTTTTCTTTTCTCTTGTGATAGCCTAGGATATTGTCATTTGATTATGACTAAAGGAATAATATGCAACCATCTCAACCAACAGGTTAAAAACAAACAAAACATGAAAAAAAATATAGAAAAAAGGCCAAGAACATTCAGGGGATAAACTTCTCTAGCGTTTTCTCACCTCGATGATCCTCGAGTCGGTCTTGCTGTAATTTTGCCACTTTCCGCTGGCGTCGCGCAACTGTGCATACACTAATGTCCAAGTTATCAACAAATATGAGGTCGAGAACATTGTCATTGCATGTGGGGAAGGAGTTGGTTTGAATAAGATTGAATTCACACACTATATTTATAAAAGACATGACAGTGACATTGTGGTTGTTGTTGTTGTTATTAACAACACAAGGTTCAAGAGTTTTCGTAGACCGCCCTTCTAACCATTGAATTTGCGGAAAGTTAAAATCGACACACAACAAAATACAGTCCCTAGGATTCATTGCACTCTGCACCAACGAAAGCGATGTACGCAACACGTCAACGTACTCACACGTCACTGGCGGAGGCAAGTAGACGCATCCAACAAACAAAGAAGCGTTGTTGTTCTTCAGCTTGATCTCGCACCACACACATTCAAGCGACACCATCTCCAGGTTCTCCCTCCTTACCGAAGTCAGCCTACTGGACACGGCTGTCAACACTCCACCACGCTTTTTATTCACGCTATTACGGCCCCTGTCCGCACGATGCACATCATATTGATCATTTAGTATTTCCGACTGTCCCACGCCCTCATGCAGCCAGGTTCAATCAAGCAAATAATATCAAACTCAAGAGTTGTCTGCAAAGAAAGTGTTGAATTCAGGCAAACGGTTGACCACACTTCTCACATTCTTGTAAAACATTTTAACATCACCAGGTCCTGGGTTTGTTTCTACATCCCCGACGACAATGACAACATGGACGGATGATGACTCAGACGGAGACGACCACGACGTGGGGGAACCCTTGCCCTCCCCTTACGCTTGTGGCTGGTTCTGACCAGCACAGGCCTGTCCACCCCTTGTCCCCCCGCGTCATCCCTTACGTCCCTCCCTTCGTCTCGATTAGCCAAGTTGCATAAATATGAGACATTTTACAATATCCAATCAATGTAGACAGCGACTGTCACAACACCGTTGCACACGTAATCGTCTACTAGGACTTAACCTCCAAAAGCGGCACGCCATCGGCATAGGCCTACTTGCACGTTTCCATTCGCTGAGACACAATGTAAAACACATAGCAACCGATTTCTTGCTCATCACCCTAGTGAAATCTCCATACGCTTGTGGCTGGATCTGACCAGCGCAGGCCTGTCCACCCCTTGTCCCTTGTGACATCAACATAACCCATAATTAGTTATACACTTTTGTTAGTTGTTAGAAATCACTCACTTGTTGCACTCCTCTCTGAATACTTGCTTAGGTTTCGTTGCTTCCGACATCCACCGCGCCATGACAGCCGACCACAACTTGTCCCTTTGTTCCATCAGAATGTCTCGTTCGTGAATGTGCAGCCGCATGGTAATAAGAGAGTCCTCGGCTCCACGTTTCATCAACGCTCTACCAGGGCATTTTACTGTTAAAGACCTCTTTCGGGAACAAATAAGGTACTGCGATGTGCCTTTGCCGTCATTCCGATAATACGAAAACCCTTTATAGTGAAGGCTACGCGAGTTCTCGCGTTTGGACTCTTGAGAGGACCCTCGCACCCAAATACGCTACAAAGATGCCCAAAATGACCATGTTTTCCTCATAAGGTACATGGTTGAAAGTTGAAACAAATGCTATTTCGTGCATCGTTTGGTGCACGAATATTTACAAAACGACTTTGACGGAGGCATTTTGTGTTTCATAGGCCTACACCTTTTTGTGGTAATGCACCCTTTTTTATCCGATTAGGTACACACTTTAAAATGGTTAGTGCACTTACTTAGAAGGAGAAAAACGTATGAAAACTTGTACTGCTGGCAAAATGATTGAAGTACAAATAGAAAGAGACCTACATGATAATGGATTTGGGATCAATCCTTAACTTAGCAAATAAATAAATGTCAATGCGTAGATAGAGTGGTGTAACATATGATCCGCCTGCTTATGTTTATTGCGTCAATGTATTGTAGATGGCTACTTCTTTTTACATTTATTGGGCGACGTTCTGATTACTTTTGGCAAGATTTCTGTGCAAACCCTTCAAAAGTTTTTCAGAATTTTGGCTTCAAGACGCTTGTGGCTGGTTCTGACCAGCATATGCCTGTCCACCCCTTGTCCCCCCGCGTCACCCCATAAGTCCCTCCCTTCGTCTCGATTAGCCAAGTTTCATAAATATGAGACGTTAAGCAATATCCAATCAACCAATCAACATATATTGTTTTTGATTTAATCATTTTGCTCTGCACCTTGATGGAGGATACAGAAAGAGACATGCGTTCGGAAACATTATAGATGGGCTAAAAACAACCCTTCCTCCTTTACCCGTTGTTGGTTCTAAACAGCATGGGATTGCTCCTCCTCGTATCTCCTAGGCTAGAATAGCGAATTATGACCTAACGGTTGACGCGTTCTAATACAAATAACTAACTGAAGTGGTTTACCGACAATAACTTTTGCTGAAGTCCATTTTCATAATTTTATGTATAGTTCGACCGATTACATTTGACGAATTTCGGCTTTTTCGCCGACACAGCGGGAACATGTAAGCCACTTGTTATAACCAATTACAAGGGTTCTAATTTAAAATTCAGTCTTCGCTGACCGTCATGTTGCTCTGTTGAAGTTTCATTGTGCGCCTCTTTGGCAAACAAATGAAGCGCATTAATGGAAACCAAGAAACCAAACAAAATGATTTGGCGACGGGTTTGCGATTAACTATAATAAATATGTCAATCACTGGAAATCTCCGACACTATTTCCCTGTGAACCAGAGTAAGATGATCTTGTCAAGAGGTGAGAACAAATCTGGTCTGTTGTCCCTTTGAGGAACTCAAAATTCGTCAACTGTAAACGGACGAACTATAGCTGATATCCAGCTGGAATTTAACGTTATTCGGCTAATGTGGCGCGTTGTAGCTTACGTCTCATGATGTGTTACCCATATTATTAGTCGACATGAGTGTGGGTGCTCATTGTGTGGTGATGTCTGGGATCTTGAGTCGTCACAATCCTCACCATCTGTGTTCAGTTTTCAATGTAAAGTTATTAGCCATCCTCGAAGCTCTCAAATACCTTCAACATTTCCGTTGTGAAGAAGGCCTTTTGTTTTTAAAAGTTTGAGCTCACTTCAAGCAATAAGACATTTTATTATATTTAAAAAAGACTACACTCTGCTGGTTGTGACCAGCACAGGCCTGTCCACCCCTTGTCACCCCTTACGTTCCACCCTTTGAAAGAAGTATACCCTCTTCAGTCCCAAGGGATATAATGTCAAAATAATAATTTTTTTTTGTGACTTTCATATCAAGGAGGGTATTTTAAAGATTTCTTGTTCTTTGTTTTTTTTTTTTTAGTCAGGGTAGTCCAAAATCAATGGTGCACAAATGTGTACTCTGGGTTATAGTACCAACTTTAATGTCTTAATATTAATATTATGTACAATCGAGTTTTAGACATTTTTAGACACGTTTGTGGAACTTTTGGGAGCAGTTATTTTTAAGAACACACAAATACAGATTACACTTGGAGCACTTGATGCGACATCTTGATTTACACTCCGAAAAACGGCATTTTGAAGCGTACTTATCGTCCATGGTACATAGGAAAGTGTCCGATCCCATCGTATCGTACCTCAGTTAAGGGCTGAGGCACACTTTCCGATACTTTGGGGCAGGTGCTTCATCCTCATCACTTGACGGGTCAGAATCTGGCACAATGGGGGGACGTCCTCTCCGTACCGGTGCCGGAGCAATGACGGCTCCAGCGTACATTGCCATTGCCTGGCCTACATGCATACGAAACTTCAGCAGCGGCAATCTTTCTTTTGCTGGAACATTTAGCTTGACACATCGACGCCTGTACATGAGCCAACAGTTTACAATTACTAAGTCTACAAAGTGGTTGTAGGCCCTAATTGGCCATTTTTTGGTTCGGATTGAGCAACGGTAGTAAGCGATGTATCGATCGCACAAATCGGTGCCACCCATGTACGTGTTGTACATATTAAAGGAATTATCTCATCTTGGTAGCACTTCATAGCATATCTTGAACCATTCAATTTCAAGGAAAAAGATCTTAGATGCAGCTTGATCGGACATCTGGTTGCTAAGTAAATAGAGTTTTAAAACATCACTGCACGAAAACTAGTGGCCTAAAAATGACGTCACTGTACGGCCACTCATCGAGTCGACCCGAGCGTGTAGCCGGTCCGCGGCCGGCTCGCGTTACGAAGTACTCGGCTTTCAAGACCCAATCAGTCGATTTCTCGCAGCTGTGCGTTTCGTTTGTAGAGCACCAATTATGATGAAGATGATGATGAATTATTATCAGTTATGATGATTATGATCAAGTATAGCGAGTATACCACGTGCTTCTATTCCTTCGTATGGATAGTGAACTCGCTTTGGAAGATACTTGAGTCTTTCTTTGTGGTAAGATTCTAGGGCACCTGTGTAAAACATGTTATTTTGTATGTCAAATTCACATTACATTATGATCTAGGTACCAAATATGAAACATTTATTGATATATGCGTTTTAGCAGTACGTTCATGCAGCAATATAATATTCATGTCGTGAATGTGGAGATATGTGTGTTTGTGCGTGTTTGGGGGGGGGGGGGGGGCATCTCACCCTATCGTCATCTGTGTTTTCTTATTAGAAATGATATGTATTTGTTTGAATACGAGTGCGTTGGTAAGTGCGTGGAAAGAAGTATCCTCAAGTATCGCATAACTTATCACGTATACAACACAGATTGCGCGCTGGGTGTTTACGACCGCTCAGATAAATGTGAGTGCATGCTTGTGTCATGTACAGTCGTGTTAGGAAGGTTCTATTTCTAATGTGATTGTCTGCTAGATGGTTTGGGCTTAAGTTGGGTGAAACTCGCGCACAACGCTCTTGTATAAAGAATGACTGTTTATTATCATTGATTTTGAATGATTCTACATATGATGGTTATTGCATATACATGCATTTGCTCACAATATTAGGACGAAATGTGCACGGAAAAATATAAAATAAATATTTTTTATGAAAAAATAAAGACAAGTATGACAATAGTTGCTGGTATGCTTATGATAACTTATCACAGTTTGGAAACCGATGAAATGATAGCTGTTTGTGTAATTTATTTTCTATTATTATTTTTATATTCACCTGCACTGATCACCATTTTATATTAGACTAACATACACCATTATAATATAGCATCGATATTATTATACTATTACTTCAGCTGATGCACATTCTTTCACCGCACTATTGAATGATGAAACTATACTGCAATGTTATCTCTTTATGCGGGGCGGGGGACCGAGCGCGCATACGAAGCTCAAGTCAGCCAGCGAGCCGGGCGTACAATGACTTCATTCCACGTTCGGCCGGAAAACCACTAAAATCGCTGCCGAGCGCAGCAGAATTTTGTGGGATTTTTTCCCTTTCAATTTCAATTTCAATTTATTCATTCGACCGATACATGGTAACAGATATAACCCCTCTTGAGAGAGAGGGAATGAATAATCTAATATAATATAATAATCTAATAAATAAGCAAACACGTCCATAAATATGATTCACATGATAATGATGGAAAATATAAATAACTAATAAGGAAAAGTGGAATTTGAAATAGCGAGTTGCTATTAATAATAATAATGAGATTGATATGAATATATTATTTTATGAAAGTATAACTGGAGAAGAGAATTGTTCGATGAGGTGATTTACAATTGGTGCAAGATAATGGTACAGATGAAAATAAGAGACATAATGATATGGAGGCATATAACTAAAAAATCGTAACCATATGTTACAATTTTAGTTTACTTTGAAACAGGACTTAACAGGTGATATATCATTGCTGAATTTAGCTAGAATATCTGTTTTTATTTATTATTATTTAATTGTTAATTCTTTATTATTTACATGGAGAGGTAGTCACTAACCGAGTAGAAGCTGTTTGCTGTGAGATATATTTTTAACTTGTGTTTGAAGGAGGGCAGGGTGGGGGAGGTTTTTATGTTTTCTGGGAGCTTGTTGTAAAGGGTGGAGGCAAGGTACTCGGGGCCAGTGCAAAAAGGCGCAGGTGGTGGGGTTGGCCTATGGTATGTGAAGGATGGCTCTTGTGTTGTGGCAGTGCACAGACGCATTGAGAGGGAAGAGGTTACGTTTGTGCGAACAAAGAGTGCAGCAGACTGGATGAGTGTGCAGGCTAGAGTTAGAATGACTAATTCTCTTAAAGAGCTCCCTACAGGAGTGTTTTCTAGAGACACCCGCAATAATGCGTATCGCTCTCTTTTGGAGGATAAATATTCTATTTGCTTGGGGGGAGGCTCCCCAAAATAGCAGGCCATAGATAAGTGAGAGTGGATGTGGGCAAAGTAGACTTGCAATAGATATGGGGGTGAACAATTTGTTTGAGCTTAAGGATAGAGTAGCATCCAGATAAATTTTGTTGGCAACATGGTTAACATGGATAGACCAGTCGAGTTTTTCGGTCAATGCAAGGCCGAGGACTTTTACACTAGAAGCGCGGGGATTATATCAAACTCTAGATGAACTAGGGGACTAGCCAGTGGGATCTTATTGGGAGTGTGGAAGTATAAGTATACCGTTTTAGAGCGCGAGATGTAGAGTTCATTGTCGCGGCTGTATGATGACATTTTGGCCACTTGGCTGTTGATTAGGGGGGCAAGTGCCTGAGAGGGATGATGTTTAGGTAGGTCAGCAGATGGCTGGAGGTCATCCGCATATTGTGTGAGAATACCCTCATCCAGAAAGGTGGCCTGATCATTAACATATATGATATAGGCTAGGGCCCGACTATGGAACCCTGGGGAACCCCACAGACTATGGACAGAGATTTAGAGCGGGTTTTGGGGACGGATAGACCATTGGCTGTCTCGATTTCGACTACTTTAGAACCCAAAGTTTTTTAAAAAATCAAAACCTTTAACATATTAAAAATTTTTCCAAGTTGATATACCGACTTTAAACAACTGCCGGCATGTCAACCTCAACTTTTTTCTTCTCTTCTTTTGACCCGCGCATACATTTTTCTTCTGGGGCACTTCCGACACAGGTGGAAAGAAGAATTTCGGGTTTGTTGTCTTTCCATTTAAGTAAACAGACTTCGCCATCCTCGCGGACTAGTTCGTCCCACTCCCCTCTTTTCATCTTTTTGTCACCCTTTAGTTTGGATATGACTGGTCCTACCCGGTTTTTCATGACCGTTCCTATTTGATGTATAGAACGCTTAGTAGGTAACTAACTGTTTTAAGCTCGTAAAAAAGCGGTCAGTGTACAGGACAGTGTCCCCAAACTTGGGGATAGTTTCGCACAAAAGTTTGACAATGCTGCTACCAAGACCAAATTCTTTTTGGTCATTGTCTGGAACAGTTCCCCTTCCCTGTGTAAAAGTGGAAATCGAGAACTAGCCCCTCACTAGCAGACAAAAAAAAATTTTTTAATCCCAAAGGTTTGGTTTTGATGGCACATACTGCGGAAGGAACATCCCACCGGAAAACGGGATCATTTGCTCATCCCAAAACAATGTGATGTGGTCTTGGCAAAGTCCTACATTTATTTGGATGCAGTCCAGTAATGGTCGAATTTTCCAAAGCTTATCCGTGCATCGGTTCTATCTGCTTGGTTGTCAGAAAAATGCAAAAAAATTTTTGAGCTCATAAAAACGATTCTAGTCATTGCATTCATGATAACTAAATAGATAACTAAAAAGAAATTTTTTAAATGCCCTCTGCCTCTGGACCTCTGCACGATTTAAATTTCTGTCTAAAATACCGTCGTTAGATTTTCCATTTTGAATTTTTCCTGGTTAAACCATGGTAGAGGGGCCACGATCGTGGAGAAGTTTTTTTATAAAATAAATAAATAAATCGTCCATACCACGAGGTAATCCCAATGAAACCTATCTTTCTTCTGATTAGTCGACCGAGGATAGTTGTTCTGACCCGTCTACGCATTGGACACACACATCTCACTCAAGGATACCTTTTAAGAGGTGAAGATTCACCCCCATGTGAGCAGTGTGGTGAGATTTTAACTGTTAAGCACATTTTAGTAGAATGTCCTCAACACATGGACGAGAGGAATGATTTTAAACTAATACCTAATTTAAAAGAAAATTTATCTGATGAATCTGAGAATATTACCAATGTTTTTAAATATCTAAAATCAACAAAGCTGTATAATAGAATTTAAAAAGTAGCACATCACTCTAAAAGAGAATACGGGCACGAATAACCTTAGTGTTTGTGTGCCCTTAAACCCTAATAAGTTACTAAATAACTACTACTATCTTGACCGGATTAAGTCCTTTCTCGTCTATGAGTAACCTAACGTGTTTTCAGTGACTTCATCAGGCTCACTGGCTCAGTCAATTGCTTTGAACAAATCTGCTACTCCACTAGAGATATTAACAAGTAAACATTCATAAAAAGTTAATAAAGTATATTACTTATTTAGTCTCGAGTTACTTACCGAACTCACGAACTGTTGGAGAAATTGCACATAACATTACTGTTAGCCTTCATAACGTCGTACGGTTCAATTCCACCTTGGACGCTCTGCAAACCGACTTGCATTACCAAACTGTCTCGATACAAAAAGGGTCTTACATCCAATACTCAATTCCAAGCATTATTTCAAGAAATACGCTCTCATTTTCATATCTATAGCTGCATCTTCATAGATGGCTCTAGAATGGATGATTCGGTTGGTTGTGCTTATACTACTGATGCAGGTAACTTCACTTTCCACCTCCACCAAGTGTTCAGTGTGTATAATGCTGAACTGTTTGCACTATTCCAAAGCCTTCTATATGTTCAAAGGAGTAACGAATCAAAGTTTCAAATCTGCACAGACTATTTGAGTTCCCTGGAAGCAATGTCTGAAATTTATCCAAGTCATCCCATAATTCACAAGATTTAGATAATACGAACAAAGCTTTCCTCTATACAAAAGTTTGTAGTATTTTGTTGGGTCCCTGGTCATTCCGGGATCTTAGGTAACGAAGTAGCAGACAAATGTGCAAAAGCAGCATGCAAAAAGGACAGCATAGACTGTCAGCTAATCATTCCATTAGACTGATCCAGACCAGATGTCAATGTGCCGGCACGATTCTTTTTTAAACGGTTCTCAAATAACACCTTATTGTAAAGTTGGCTCATACAAACGTTATTGGCATTTTCAACAATTGTCCGTCCAATCCTGTTGCCCAGAGCTGGGTAAATGTTCACCACAGCTCTGGCCACACTCTCATCAACACTCCTCTTCGTCTCGGGTATATGGCATCGGTATCGACATCGGGTATATCGCAGTGTTGAATTCGGGAATTTACTCTGCCTCGGTAATTAATTATTTATTTGTTTCTCACAACTTTGCTGTAGACCTAGTAGCATAGCATAGTGAGTATACATACCTGGCTGTAATGAAAATATCACCCATAACTTCAGCTGCTGGGAACGCCTTGTGTAGTGAGTTTCGAAGCGCCAGCTCAAAGTCCGTCATTGTTCTAGGCGGGTGCATATGCGGCGCTAAATTGTTTACGTATGCCAATAGCGTGTCGTATGCCTCTTTTGTTCTACTCGTCATTAATGCATATACAGCTGCGAATGACTGAAACGAATACAACATACATGATTTCAGTAATATTATCATTTAAAGTTAAGGCTAGACAAGTTAGTATATTAACAAATTGCCGCTGGTTGATACCTTATTCAAATAACCCAATTCGATGTTAATCAAAATGCAGCTAAAGTTGATTGATGATGATGATGACGACATTAACGGAGATGTTCTCATCGGGGCGCTCTCCGATACTTCACCAACCTTTTTAGTCTCCGATGCCCCACCTACCTGCTTAAGAAACCCATGCTACACGAAGTAATATAAGTGCACGGTCTATTACGCGGTAAATTAAAATATTAAAAATATCAAATTCTATTGAACACAGATTTGAACACACGCCAACACAAGTACTTCGTTTTTGCATTTCTTAAACATCTCCCAAACTAGATTAAATTATGCCCTGCACAAGATGTTTGAGCAATATCTTGGTTCCTGAACGCCGCAACGACGTTGGCCCCATTATCAGTCATTATGGCGACATTGTTGCTCTTGAGATAATTGGTTTGGTCGTGAAGTTCATCGTCTTCGGAGTTTATGTTTATACCCAAAAATGGTTCGATAATTTTAATAAATGCGCTTCTAATGTTTAGTGCCGTTTTTGTTTTGTGTATCGGTTTACATGCCAAAAGTAGGTCTTTCATGTGCCTTCCACGTTCTGATCAGCGGTGTTGACAACATACGAGATCTGTCGGTTCTCATCAGTCCATATGTCCATAGTAAATGGTGTTCCATTACTACGAGCATTCCTGGACATAGTTTTTTTAACTTCTTCTTCCATTATTGCATATTTTCGCGTCAGGAATTTTTCCGAGAGGGTTTTTGTACTTTGTAGCAATTCATTAACGGTAATTTGGGCATACGTCAAAACAATATTTACGAGTGATTGGGCAAATATCTGAAATTAAAAGATATCGAAATGAATTAATGTAATTTGTATCGAATTTGTATGTATAAAAAATGTATCGACTCCCTTTCTGGATGGAAGATAATGAAATCCCACCAAGCCTTTAGTCCCACCTAGAAAATAGATATTTATATATCTATTTATTTGAAACACGCCTAATATGAGTGACGAATGCACCGTGTTACTGTAGGTCCATAATAAGAGTAAAATCCCTGAAAATGTGGAATTTGCTACAATGTAGTGTTGTCACGATGAGCCTCACTACATATCTTGAAAAATTACTCACATCCATTTAATTACACACCTTCAAGCACATGCGCCACTGTCATCAACACAATTTGAAAAACGTCAATGCACTTTGTGTGCAGCTTCGATATGACCTCATCGCCCCGCACCTTTTGACTACCGCCTGCACGAACACAGCAGAGCCAGAGAGCCTCGTCTCGCAGTCGCCACTCGCCAGTCGGTCTGTTGTTCTTGTCCCAGGCGGACGTGTTTTGTCGGCGCTCCTCGCTCTGGTCTCATTGGGCCTCAACAGTACATGGAGTTAGCTGCTGCTGTATGTGTTGTTTGTTCAAGTCTTTGCTGTGTCCTCGTTCTCATCATCATTCTGTTTAAAGTTTGTTCACTTCCAGAAGTTATCTGTTCTGTCCAGACTGGAAGGTTTAGTTCTCTCTTTATTCTGTCCTCCTTGTCAGGGAAGCGCTCGTCATCTCAGTGTTTTGCCCCGTCTGTTCCGTTCGTGCAGCCTGAGGAAGTAATGTTCATAAAGTGCTAGGTTCTGTTCAATGTGAGATAAGACGTGTTTTGACTCCGCTCTCCAGTATGTTCTTGTCTTGCCTCCACTGTACATAGAGATTGCTTCTGTTAATGCTAAATGTGTTGTTTGTTGTTGTGTTGACTGAAATCTCCTTGCATTTTTGTGTTGGGTTTGTTTTCTTCATGAGGTTGTCTGTTCCGTTCAGACTGGATTGTTTTGTTCGCTCTTCTGCTCTCTTCTTCTGGGAACCGTTCGTTATTTCAAGATTATGCCAGTTTGCTCGGTCAGAGGTTGTGTAGGTTTGGTTAAGGTGGGAGTGGTAGTGGAGGAAGCCAATGTCGTCAATTTCGGCCTTCAAATTCCAACTCGACACCTTCTCGCGGTTTGGCCCGTGAATAAGGGAGTTTCACTCCCTGAAACTAATGGCGAGCTCTGGGTCGTCGTCGGGGAACCCCTTCCCTTTGACTACTTCCCCGACGGCGACGACAATGACAACACGGACGGATGATACGCTTGTGGCTGGTTCTGACCAGCACAGGCTTTGTCCACCCCTTGTTCCCCCGCGTCATCTCTTACGTCCCTCCCTTCGTCTCGATTAGCCAAGTTGCATAAATATGAGACGTAAAGCAATATCCAATCAATCCAATTCGGTTAAAACACGTGTTGTCTCTTGTAGTGGTTTAGAGTGGGGCGATGAGTAACAGTACGTTCATGCATTTTAACCGACGGCGACGAAGACAACACGGACGGATGATGACACAGACGGAGACGACCACGACGTGGGGGAACCCCTGCCCTCCCCATATGCTTGTGGCTGGTTCTGACCAGCACAGGCCTGTCCACCCCTTGTCCCCCCGCGTCATCCCCTTAATTTAAAATATAAGCCTTGCATAAGAAATGACCATAAATTGCATTTTCTTACAATAATTTTTTCAATTTTTAATGACATTTTAAAGTTAGCAATATTTGACAAGTATTCCTCACTTTATAAAATCTCAGTTTTAAATGCATTTTATCAGGGTTCATGATAGAATATATATATATGCACACATTGTATTTTCGGGTAGTCCGTGTGGTTTTATTTTATTTATTCCAACGTTTCGGGTAGTTCTCCCTGCCCATCTTCAAGGAAATTAAACATAAAACAATATAAAAAACAAACAAAACCTTACTTCATAACAAAACACTGCAACTAGATACATAGACAAAAACTAAATAGCTTAGAAAAAATAGGTCATGACTAATTATACAACCATGTGAAGCCATCAACATTATCCTATTACTGTTTAGATGACCTCAGCGTACGAGTAGATGGCTCAAGGGGTTCTTGTTGAGTCTTCCTTCTCTTGTCAGCTCTTGGAGGAGGACGGACTGCAGACATTTCCATAGGGAGAGCTTTGGGTTGAACATTACAGCCTTGCAAAACATGTTTCCATGTGGCTGGAAGTCTTTTGGCATCATCCCGTGTGTTCATGTTGTGTTTCCGCTTCGCCATCTCCACCGCCTCTCTTACGATACGGGGCACCTCATGTTCAACTTTGGTTTTGGTTTTTGGGTTAAAACACATTAAAACATAATTTTAATAACTAATTTGAATAAAACATCAATTTTAGATTAGAGCTATGAATAATTCCAATTTTAGGGGGTGTTAGGGGTGGAATATCGCTTGCTTCTCGGCGGATTATTTTTCATGTTATTATGTACTGTAACGATTCAGACCTTGTGTTGCCCGGATCAGGGATCTGGTTACAAAATTACATAGAAGTTTAACTAGCTCATACGTGAACACAATAATCCAAGAATAAATTTACCAAGTATAATTTAACTTTTAATTAATTCCAAATAATTAAATAAAACTGATTTAATTATTTTCAGTACTGTACTAAATTACCTGAATGCAAATCTGGTTCTCCCTCCTGTCCAATGGCTAGGAACTGCTTACTTCCACAGGTTTTCCTTATTATCCACCGGCAATAATGCTTATGTTATGTTTATGGTTATTAGCTACAGGATAGTGATTCGGGAGATAATGGAATGATGATTACGTCATAATTTTTTACATACTTAAGTTCACTATTGACGATTCATATTTATCAATACAATAACCCTTGCCCTACCTATTGAGCTCAAGTAACTAATTTTTAGGTTAGAAGAACCTAAGAATACCCCACCAAAATGAGAAGTTATACAATTAAATCAAATTGTTTAAAAAAATAAAAGATTAATCAATAATGCCTCATGGCATGTACATCACCTTCGGCCAACTATTGTCGATTCGAAGTAATCCAAGTGTCGTAGGGGAGGGCGATGATTATTGATGTGGGATCAGAGGAATCCGACGGGTATAAACGTCTAGGGCTATTGTCTTGTTGTATATCCAGCGGCTTCTTTAATGGTCCGGTAAATTACACAGTTTATTTTAGATGTGGAATTATTCTGTCTATGGAACGAACTGGTTTAACACTATGGATCTTGATGGAATTTTCACTGGCGATATGTGATATTATTTATCACTCGACGACGCAGATTGATAAAAATGTTCAATGATGACGTAGTTATTTACTGAAGATTATTAAGTGATATTATTTATCACTCGACGACACAGATTGATAAAAATGTTCGATGATGACGTAGTTATTTACTGAAGATTATTAAGAGGGCTCCGGCAATACAGAGCTTTCGTTTATTGGCTGTCAAATCCACAATTCTTTACATAATCAGATAATTTTTTTTGCGTTATGTCAATAAAGAACCAATTGATGTTTCTATCATATTCGAATTTTAATTTTAATTTTTTACCAAAGCATATTTAATAAAATGCAGTTTTTTAGATTAGATATACAAATTTGGATATGATACATTCCTACAAAACCTTCTCATATGAAACGTAGTTTTTTTTGTAGATTTTTATCTCTAAAACTACGCTTTCTAGAATAAAGGGCGTTTAGTGTTCGGCGGGCTAGTCTATACCGCCTGCCCCTGCAGATAAAGATAAAATGTCGCAAGCGTAGCGCCAGAGCTCTCGGCCGCGAGAGGCGGAGCTATAGGTAGTGACGCGGCGAACATCCAAACGTTGCCCGTGTAGCTGACCATCTCTGTCCTTGGAACTTGTGTCCTGACTCGAGTGTTTGTTGCTTGTTCACTTACATCCGTTCCGTTACAGTAGCGTTGAAAAAGCACGTTATCGATACATCTAGCTGTCCACACAATGTTTTTTATTATTTCAATCATGTTCACTGTATGTGTGTGTATTTATATTGTGTATGTGCTGTGTTTATTTGTTGTTTGACACAGGTTAAAAAATACGTTATTATATTATTATAGTTTGTTTAATTAAGCATGATTACTCTAAGTGACACATGTGTCAGGTAACCAAATTTGGCTAGACCAACGAAATTCTAACAATTCAAAATTTTACTATCTCAGGTCGCAGTAAAATTCAAGCCACACGTACTGGGCGACAAATTGTCAGGTAACCACCTAGAAACAAGCGTTTCTTTGCCCGGAAGTGGTAACTTAACAAAACAAAAAATAAACTTACTAGCTCAAAATTGTCGAAGAACACAAAATTCTTCAATTAATAAAAAAATTATTAATTAATTAATTATTAATTATAATTAATTAATTAATTAATTTTGTAATTTAACAAATTCCTGAAAAACAAACTTATAGTAAATAGGATTTCAAAAATGGATCAAGTCTACTAAATTATAACATTGAGAATGATTTCCATTCAGACTGGATATATTGTAAATAAAATAAAATACAGACAATTAAATAGCAGCCTACCTGCCTAAGGATCCTTTCTATTATAAATGCTAAATTCCCATCGGCTAGTCCACCTGCCTATCCATACATCTATTTACCCATCCAAAATATTATAATTAGTTTTTTTTAAATTGTTTTAGAATGATGATGAATTTTAAATAGTTATTGGTTATTAAAGATGTTTGGTACTCATCTATTTATTTCCGAAGAAAATGCGATGCGTAATTCCCGAACGGACCGTAGTAGTCCAGCAGGCCCACGTGATAGCTGAAGTCGAGTGGTGAAGCGCGATCAGCTGGTGCGCAAAAGCAGACACTCCTAGACAGTTTATGGGTCGCCAAGGAACACGCACGGTGATATGACGTAATCCAATTCAATGAGCGGAACACCCAGCACAGTTAGTAGAAGAATTTAATGACATTGGTATGCCAATCGTGACATTAGGTACGTCACTGTAATGTTCGGATATGATATGCGCAGAGGAACACAAAATCGTAGAATCAATTAATATTCAAATTAGTGACATAGGCACGTCACTGAAACGTTCGGATATGAGATGCGCAGATAACACAATAGAAAACCGAACACACGATGTAAATTATACATACAATATTTCACATATCACTTGATCATTCGTATCCGAAGAATTAACCGTTTAATAGCTCTATGATTTTCAACTTTAAAACACTGCGGATTTCACTCACACAGGTCTTCTAATGAGGCCTATTATCGGACTACATGTCGACGGAGCACAGAGGCCGTATCTCCGACCGTAACCAACTGTCCGGTCCACGCTGCTCTCAAGAGTTTTATATTACTCAAAAGTCACGTGACAAGCCTAGCTCCTCCCTAACAAGTGTAAAGGCACACCACTGTAGATTTACCTTCAAAACACCCCCTCTCTACACCCTTCATCTATCGTTTCGCACGAGGTTTGATCTACCTTTATACAATTCCGAGAACCGAGCTGCGTCTTCCCTCCTGGTTTGTGGTCGAAGCCGAGAGAAGGAAATCGAAGGAACGACTTCACCAAATAGAGGATGCGCTGAAGCATGTAATGTCAATGCTAAAGTGTCTCTTATGGAGAAAACATCCCAGTAACGAACTTCAAACTCTAATTACTGTCTTAATACTTAACCGATTCGTTTCAAACAAGCTGCAAACATCTTTAACATAACAGGTTTATATAATGTGCTACTTTAAAGTTTTGAATTTAAGCTATAAATAGCTTAATTAGTTTTATTACTAATTATTCACTTGATATGCATTAATGAAGTGAATAAATTAATTGCAGAAATTTGCATATTAATATGGAAATATGTTATATATTGAATTGAAAATAGCTAGGGAGGCTTGTTAATCTTACAATTGAAAGCAAAACATATAGCTTAGGTATATTAATTTAAGATATTATGTCAAAAGATTTCCCTAGCACATAATCTGAATCTGATACCTTGCAATACCAGACTTCTGACAGTTATGCCTATTTTAGGATTTTGTTGTTTCACTTGGTACTTAGGTTCTCTGTTTTGGAACAGAAAGCCAACTAGATTCATAATATGTCCCTCTTTAGGCTCCTGATCACTAAGCAGGCTATTTTTTCGACAATATTAATTGCAAACATATTATATGAAACTCCATTGTATTATACACCGCACGGCAGTCGAGTGAGTACCACAAATGCTCTAAGCTTAAAAATACGTTTTTCGCAAAGATTCCCGTTGTACGGTTAACATCAGGTTCACCCAGTGTGACCCTCTTTAGGTTACAAACTAATTTATGAGAGTAATTGTTAAGCAAATGTTCATGGGATTATTAGAAGACTCAAACTTTACATTCAGTTAGGATTGCTGGTAGCTGGATTCGAACCCGTGACCTCCCGAATCGGGTCTCACGCTACGCATGAGCTATCTTTGTCGGTATGCCAAGCATTGAACCTGGCACCGATCCCCGAAGCCTGAAGATGCGGCTTGAGCAAATGATGAAAATAATTTCTAGTAATTAGACCAGGGAGCGGAGCGGATTCAAGAAAATCGGCACTTCCGTAATTCTGTACATGTGTGTGTCTGTACGTCGAAAATCAGCCGAATTGCTGAATAGATTGCGCTGAAATTTTAAACAGACATCCGGTACGAGTTTCTCGATTTGGTTAGTCGGGAAACACTCTCGTAGGTGTCATTGTTATTATTTACTACAATCCAGAAATTACAAAGTCCGCCCCAACCGGGATTCGAACCACTTTAACGAACGAGTTTAGTGAGAACTGAGGACAAAATCAGCTAGATAAATTGCGATTTAAACCTACAAGAAATAATAAATTGAAATTAGGCCAGGAATGTGTACGAATTATTTTAACGACAATGGTTTTGTTCTTGAAAAATATTTGTTATTTGTTATTTTTCTGGCCGTGGAATGCAGTGCCCAAGGTGTATCGAATCTTGCACGCTCAAGGTACCCCCAAATTTTGCTCGGAGATTGAGTAAACCTTGCAATATTCACACGTATTTTGTACTGGCTAAGTTTTCCATAGCATTGTCACTGATGATAGACTACACTGCGTTATATGCATTTCAAAACATGCTTAATAATTTTTAAAACACAATCCAGAAATTACAAAATCTTTCTCGATCAGGGGATTGAACCCAGGTCTCCCACATTTCGGGTATGAAGGCGCCTTAGCCAACTAGACTAGAAAAAGCCAAAGTCGTTGTTAGACGAGTGAGCGAGTCATGTGTTGAGTACCCGGGAACAATTGCATTTAAATTTGATTATTATATTGGTATAAATAATAGGGTTTTGAAGTTTAGTTGGTATAAGTGGAAGTCAATTAAAATGCCATAATGCGCCACTCTATCCTATGATATTGATAGGTGAGGGATGCCTTATGTAGGGGGAAGAAAGGGAATGTTACCGCGACTCAACACATGGTCACTCACTCGTTTAACAACGACTTTGGCGTTTATCTAGTTTTTAATTTCAATATTTCACCCTGGGAATTAGATCTGTTTTAGCATTGAGTATAGAACATGTTTTATGGTGCAATGAATGCCCCTTTAGGTATACTAGGTACTAGGTAGGCCTTTGTTGCTGCGGACAGAACAACTAGAAAGAAGGGATATATTATACGAGGGCTGTTTAAGAGGACCAATCCCTTCCTTTCGCATTAACGACCGAGGAAAACCTCGGAAAAACCCGTCAGTCAGGATTTCCGGTCACGACGGGATTCGAACCCGGGAAGCGCTTAGCGCTCGAACTAACACTGTCGGTATTTCCAGTGAAGACCCTCGCTATTAGAAAATACCGATGGCGATAACCAGTCTTGGGGAGGAACGCGTCCCCGGGAACGCGTTCCTTTTTCAGGAACTTTTGTGGGAACGCGTTCCTTTTCTTAGATCAGGAACTTGTAACGTGAAAGTTACTATTTCGTGGGAACTTGGAACGAATTTAACGTTCCTTTACAAGTTCGTTTTGTCGTCGTAATCCCGTCGAATTCCACAATTCCAGTACCTAATAATATCATAAACTTCAGTATGAAAAATAATTATCTTGTCACATTTTGTGTTTTCGAAAAAGGCGCCCCCCCCCCCCATGCCCGAGATGCCCGGTGCAAGTAAAAAAGTCCGGGCATGTGGGAAAATCTCTCACCATCGCCCGCGCTTAGCTTTCGTCGCAAGATAAGCGGAAGCCTGGGATAAAAGATAAGTCCACTTGTCCAGTGACAGGTCCCATGCGTCGTGATTGCAGGAACACTCACTGTTCCTTGCATCTGGTGTATATCTTGTCACAGTCTAGTCTCCGCAAGGTCACGATGCGTTGGCTTGGGGGGGAGGGCTGGAGCCCGAATGCTGGCGAGTAAACAAGATAAGGAAAGGCAAGCCTCTTAGTATCTCTATTCCCATGTGTTTAATTTCAGTTATCACCTAGCTTTTGACTTCTAGCAGATTAAAAACTTAAGAACTGTTATGGTAATTATTTACGCAGTATAATCTTTGGAAGATTGCGAGTGGTAAGGTGGGGGGGGGGGGGCGCACTCAACCCACTGCCACAAGTCGGCGGCATGAACAGAGGACATTATAATTCGAAAGAAAAACGCCGCTATATGTCCTGATAACTAATTTTAATTGTTTAAAAAAAATTAGCATGTAAGTTTTCTGTATACTTGTACGTGTGTATATAGTGCGTTTACTCGCGAGTAGATGTATAAGGAACGTGAAAGGAACTAAGTTCCTTTTGAGGAACGTCTCAGTGCCTTTTTTTATAAAAGGAACTAGGAACGTCTTAGTTCCTTTTTAGGCAGAAGTAACTTAACTTTTCAAAGTTCCTTTTTTGGGGGAACTTGCCCAAGACTGGCGATAACGAGTGCCTCTTGTTGCTAACGATTTTTTATGTTTGTATGGGAAAATAACACGCATTCAACAATTGAAATAGCAACTATAAATGAAACCCAGTCTTATGATTTTTAGCTATATTATGGATAATGGATATATTATAACGACGCTGGCTAACTTGTCCCGTCGCGAGACTAGTCAGCCACAATAAAAGTAACTGACTAGGGACACAGGGACACTAGGGTATATTATCTTCTAAATCTATTTCGTGTGTATAGATCGAAACAATAATGTAGGTATAGTCTGTCTAGTTTGTATCAAACTGTTGGATATTTTATGAACGAATCCATGAGTAGTGATGACTAGGCTAACACTGATTTGATGTAGTTTATTTACTTTGCCAAAGAAAGTAGAAACCAATTTAAAACCATTGAATCTAACGCCCCCACCCATTTGTACGACACTTTTCTTTCCCTCATTATAATTATTTATACTGCAGGAAATTGGAAAAAGTAGAAGAAAATTGGTTGAACGAAACGGTTCAATCTTCGTCTGGAATTTTGACGACAGAATACTCCCAAATAGCCCCGCAGGGTGTTTTTTTCAAAAATATTTAACCAAATTTGTTTTGCTAAAATAGTTTATCATCATTTATCCTGGTGTGAGGAGGGTCCGTGAACGAATAGAACACCTCAAATGGCTCCGCAGTGCGTTTTTTTCACAACTTTTATTCAGATTTTGGGTTGTTAATATAGGTTTTGGGTTATTAAAATAAGTTATGAATAAATTAAAATGAAACATTTACTCTGGTGCAAAATTTATAATTTTCCCTAACATCCAGGAGGGGGGGGGGGGGGGGCTAGCCCCGTTTGCCGTTCCCCCCTTCCGACGCCCATGAAAGCAACGGAAATTTGCATTTATAGGTTTTATATGGATTATTGCCCGAGCTTATTGAAGCGCAATTTGCAAAGAGGCTCGTGCTCGGTGAGATCAAAGAATCCACCTACATAACATCGTCCTTGCACAAGTTGCAGCATCTGTGGCCAAGATACTCTTACAACAACCGAAACGAGCAAAGAAATCAAGAAAGCAAAGCCTTCTCTAAAGCCGCTAAATAATATGCATTTATATCGGCAATTACATATTTTAACAGAGGCAGAAGTACATCAAGGGTATGACGAAAACGTCGTATACCTTAGTTACAGTTACAGAAATGAAGGATTCCCGAAGGAAACGTCATTACCATACTAGTTGTAGGTCTACTATAGTTATTGAAATAGAAATTAATATTTTCTTTACCTGGTATGTCTGGAATATTAAATAATACTATTGATTTTATACCATTCACAATCACATCCTGGGTAAAAATAAATCAATCAAGGGTAGGACGGAAATTTTCTTCACACTTGAGCTTTTGTACATGCAGTGCAAAAAGTTGTGTTTGAGTGTATTATGGATGTATATTCAGAACATTTTGCTAAATTCCTAATTCTGACTTGCCTCTTGATCATTATTATCATTGAGTATAGAACATTCCTCAATGTTATTATAGCTGCTAAATACCCAGTGCAAATAAAACGTCAGGAAATCAGTGAGTCCGTTCTCCACTCTCCAGCTCGCTTGCCGAATCATTTTCAATATTATCTCGACTCGGCATAATGTGTCGTCCCAAGGTGGCGGGCCGGCGGCCGGCTGCGTCATTGCCTCACTCACACACAGCACAGCACAAACACACACTCAGCACACAAGCGTCTGCGTTGCCATGGATACGAGACGACAAACAGCGCTATCTGTACGTTACTCAAGATAACCTAGAGCCTTGCCGGCGCACTCTTAAACGATTACACATATTATGCCTACCTCTTTTAACAATACAAGATTGAAAAACTTGATTGTACCAGGCTATTGCCACAAAAGGAACGTCAACAATGGATGTTATTATCTCTTATTTTATCGCATGTCCAAGATTGAAAAATGACACGACTACAGATACATCTTTTAACAATACCATATACATAATATAATATAATATAATATCGAGGGTTAAGAGGCAATACCTTGTATCTAGCAGAAAGTAAATTGTCCAAGAGAGAGTAAAAACCTTCCATTAATTCATTGGTAAGTTGTATACTACAAAAAAGTTATTAAATATACATCAAAATTGATTTTAAGTTATGCCAAGCTGTTTATTGTGATTTTGAGAAATTTAATTAATTATGGTAGATACAAGGTATTGCCTCCCCAGCTATCTCACTGACAAGGTATAAGTGCTTCAATTTGCCCGTTTTCTATGTCGACGTCTTGATCGTCGTCGAAGTCGTCGAGGTTATTTGTTGTTTTTTGTTTTTTTGTTGGCTACGTGATCACAGTGGGTGGACCAGTCGAGGTTTTCAGAAAGTGTTAGGCCCAGGACTTTCACAGAGTTGGCGCGGGGAATGATATTAGATTCTAGACGTACAAGGGGACTGAAAGGAGGAGAGTTATTGGACGTATGAAAGTATAGATACATTGTTTTTATGCGTGATATGGAGAGCTGGTTGCCGCGGCAATAGGACGACATACGGGCTACTTGTTCGTTCATTAGGGGGGGGGGGGGGGAAGGTCCACAGCTGGTTTAGTTCGGGGGGGGTTAATAGTTGGCTGGAGTCATCAGCATATTGGCTGAGGGTCCCATCTAAGAAATCTCATTGGTCATTAACATAAAGAATGTATACAAGTGGGCCCAATATTGAGCCCTGGGGTACACCACGGCAAATGGGCAGAGGTTTGGAATTGGTTTTATTGATGATTTGGCCATTTGTTGCCTTGAGTTCAACTACTTGGGTACGTTCGAACAAAAAGGAAGATACCCAGCTTAGAGCTGTTCCGCGTATATCGCGAGTTTAAAGTTTTGCCAGAAGAATTTTGTGGTCTATTGTATCAAAGGCCTTAGTCATGTCATAAAATAGTCCTACAGCATGATCACCTTTGTCTAAGGCTGAATGAAGGTGGGAGAGAAAGCTGAAAATGGCAGTAGTGGTGGACTTGTTTCTTAAACCCGTGCTGGCTTGGAGACAGGCAATTATGATAATATAGAAACGACATTAAGCGTTCCTGCATAACATATTCAAATATTTTTGAAAATGAAGAGAGCAATGAAATTGGTCTGTAATTATTCATATCAGATTTTGCCTTCACGTTTGTAGATTCTATCGTTTGTACGTTCTACCGCTCCACTGGATAATTATTTAGGTTTTGTACAACATACGGTAACGGCTACAGCGCGTGCCAAGTAAAGACAATAATTTGACAACATTGGGAAAAGAAGCTCAGGTATTTGATGTTTTTAGTTCTTTGGCATGTTTATACACAATACTACAATCTACATTAAATTTTCAGAGAGCCTTCAAAATCGTTTTACTTTGACCACCTATATTATAATGCAACGAAAAATTATTGAAACGGACGGTACAGACCGTAATTATTTTTTCCGATTTCACAGAAATTTCTTAGCTCTGTACCCGTTAAACCAGAGTTAAACAGCTTCTAACCTTAAAAAAAATTAAACCTCTTAAACCTTTTGATTTTTTTAAGACCTTGGAGGTGTGCTTTTTCGAGTTCAATAAATGCAATACTTATTTATCTAACATTTGTACTTTAAAGTAGGCCAGTTGGTCTTTTCCACACTTTTGATGTACTTGAATGTATGTTTTTTAAATGTATATTTTCGTTGCCCAGTGATTTTGCACACTGTGCTTCTCAAAGGAATTGTTTGTGAAATTCAATACTTGCATATACTTCATTGCTGGTTGTTATTTCCATAGTGATTAACAACACTTAGTAAAAATATCAACATGAGAAAATAGATTTGAAATTCAAGAAGTATTGACAAATATTGTTATATTAATCAATGCAATTGTATAAGGGATTCAATCAAGCAATCAAAATCATATTATTGCATACTATAAATGGGCTACTATTGTGCAGTGCATCATTTAGTCGATTTGTGAACTGGTACAATATTAGCTATGGCAAAATAAATATAGACAATACAGACATATCTTCTACCTGGCTTGGAGATGAGCGAGACCTATCTGGAGCTACTATGAGCCCATCATGAGACGGTGGGCAAGACCAATCGTCGAGTTTTACTTTAATACACTGTCACTGTGCATAGCATAACCAACGTGGCCCTAATTCTTTTGCTCCAAACATGATGCACTTTAGCCCTCAGATCGAGGCATAATTAAACATTTTGAAAGTTCCACAAATTTATTGTTATACATACAATAGATTCTAGCGTGCTTCAATCTACTGTCTACCTGCAGGTGTTGTGAGTGAAGTGAAATGCGCCGTGTAACAGTTGGTCCGTAAATGACCGTATAATTCATAGATATAATAGTATCTTGAAATTATAATATCGTCACGATGAACCTCACTACACATTTAAATTTAGCTCACGTCCATTTATTACCCATCTTAGAGTTCATGTGCTATTGTCATCAACATGATTTTGAATAATTTTAATGCACTTGACGTGCAACAACGATATGACCTCGCCGCCCCGCACCTTTTGACTGCCATCTACACAGGCTACAGTACACGCGCCGTCGCGCACAGCGGCAGCCTCGCGCTCGCCTCGCAGTCGGTCTGATGTTCTTGTCGCAGGCGGACGTGTTTTGTCTTCGCTCTGTTCTTGTTAGGCCTCCACAGTACAAGTAGCTATAGCTTCTGTTGCTGATGAATGTGTTGTTTGTATAAAAGTCTTGACTCAAATGTATTGGCATCGTGGTTTGCTTACTTCATGATCCGAGCTCCAAATTCGAACTCATACCGAAATGCAAGTCGGTATGCACATGTTAACTCTAATGCAACTTCTGTCATGAAGTATTTTTCGCCTCGCATACTGTCTGCTGTTCATGTCGGTGTCGCAGACGGATGTGTTGTCTCTGCTTTTCGGTCTGTTCTTGCTGGGTCTCCACAATACAAGGAGTTTGCTTCTGTTAATGCTGAATAAGTTGTTTGAGCAAGTCTTGGCTGTTTTGTCCTCGCATCGTTCTGTTTAATGTGTGTTAACCTCGGAGGTCACTGTTCTGTCCAGATGGAACGGATTGTTCACTCTGTGCTCTGCACTGCTTGTCAGGGAAGTGTTCGTTATCTCAGTGCTGTGCTCTATACAGACCGAGGGGTTGATGCTAGAAACGTGTTCGGTTCTGTTCTGTGTGGGATAACATTGAGCTTTCCCATGTCGTTCTATCTTCATTTCTGTTCTCAAAACAAATGCGTGGGACATGAAATGCGACGTGTTACAGAAGCTTCATCTATAATAACAGTAAAATCCATGCTTAAGGCAATATCTGTGAATATGTTGTATTGTCACGATGAACCTCATCTCCAGTATGTTCTTGTCTTGCCTCCATAGTAGCCTCCACTGTACACAGAGATTGCTTCTGTTAATGTGAAATGTGTTGTTTGTTGTTGTGTTGACTGAAATGTCCTTTCATCCTTTTGTTGGGTTTGTTTGCTTCATTAGGTTGTCTGTTCTGTCCGGACTGGATTGTTTTGTTTGCTCTTCTGCTGTTCTTGTGGGAATCGTTTGTCATTTCAAGATTATTCTCAGTCTGCTTGGCAGAGGTTGTATAGGTTTGGTTAAGGTGGTAGTGTTCAGTGGAGGAAACCAATGGCGCGAATTTCGGTCTTAAGGCGTGTTGTCTGTTGTAGTGGTTTAGAGTGGGGAGATGTGGGGTGGATTCCCATTTCTACTAAATTCTTGCATAAATACTAAAAAATGTAGCATCTCCATACTTCATGCTAATAGTTAGCCTCTGTGAACAGTGATCACTGATTACTCTACTGTTGAGAGCCCTGAAACAATTGTTATTAACTAATAGTGGATGAAGTATTTTGCAACGATTGAAATGCTTATCTGAATCACACCGTTTAGGACCTGTCGCAAAGAACGTTTGACTCAATTAATACATGAGGACCACCTGATTCCTCTATAAACTTTCCCATAGCTTTGAAAACGACATTTCAATATGAAACGCTCCTAGTTGAACAATAACATTATCGTATGTGGGCGACTCTTTACTTTGGATCTGTAATGCCAACTTGCAATTGCTTAATCGTAAGTTATCATAATATTATACTTTTGTGCACACTCGAGAGCAATTGTTTGAGGTATTTTCATCGTTTTCGCAACTATTGTTTATGATGTTAGTGAAATATTTATCTATGGAAGATTATGTTCTGTCTTGGCAGATTATCGACAACCATTTTAGAGTTCCAAGCAACCCACATTGTGTCTATATTTGGATAAGTGCTCTTACTGGCTTTCCCATCTGTATTTGGAGTCCGTGGAGACGATCTCAGGTAACAGAACTGTGCTTGTAATGCCCTACAGTAGCTCGGGCAGCTATTCTGCAATGGCTTCTAACGACAAGACAACGATGCACACAAATCCACAACTTGTTACAATAATAATTCTTAACTAAACATACCGTCGATGGCCATTCTCCAACGCTGTTCTGTTTTGTTTTCAAGACGACCTTTACAGTTGATGAAGCCAGAGTCCTGGTTTGACGCTGCTGTCCTGACGAGGTAGAAGCAAGACACAAAGTTACTAGAACCACTTTGAAGATCGCAGCCATCTTGTTGTGGTTTGAAGAAGGTGAAGTGCTTAGCTTGTTGTGATGCCCATTGTGATGCAATTTATTCACATAGGCTTACTACTGAATTTGACAAGGAAATAACTAGGAAGCTTCGCAAACGTATTTTCAGGCGCATTGTTGGATGAGCGTAATTTTTTTTTTTTTTTAAAAGCGTAAAATAGAGATTTTCATACGAAATAATTTTTCGATTACGCTTTACGGGAGTTTCACTCCCGGCGACGACAAGGACAACACGGACGGATGATGACACAGACGGAGACGACCACGACGTGGGAGGGCTGCATTGCGTTTGACTGTCTAAAACGCGATTTAAAGGCCTACACAGGAAGCGTATGCGGGTCAGATATTTTGGATATTTATTCAGGATTGCATAACATAGGCCTACAAAATTGACAATTTCGTGGAATTGTACATGTAACCTATTAGGCTATTATTTTCAATTTTAATTGTATTAATATCAGTTACAAGATAAATACAAATCTAGTTTAAATTTATGATACATAGGAACAACAACATGAAATTAAAATTGTTGGTTCATGTTATTTTTAACGTTTCTCAATAGCTAATTTGTTTTATTAACCTATTAAGGGCACATACTATTTGTGGTTAACAAACTAAAAAAATCACCTGATCAGTATGCTGCAATGTGGTTCACTCTTGCCCCCATGTTACATTTTGGTAATTATTGTTAAGATGCACTGCCAGCACTGGTAGTGGCTAGGTTAGTGGAAGCCCGTTTGTGACCTTGAACATGCCTCTGTCCTTTAGTATCAAAGTACCAGTGCTCCACAGATTTTGTTGGATCAAAATTTACAAGGTTTGGGCCATTCATGTTTATCATCATGAGGTCATTCATGCTTTGGGTTTAATAAATAAATAATAAATAAATTTTATTTAGAGTCTACCCACTCAGTTATATAACTGATTTTCAGTGGGGGACTTTAAATCAAAGCGACCAAGCCAACCCTGCAGGCCCCGACGCAATCGACGAGTGAGCGATAACCAACCAAAGATCGATATTTTTAATAGGAAATATAGCAATCAGTGGTATGGACAGTGCGAACACCCGCGAATCAACGCCAGCATCAACAAGGCCGATTCAGAACAACTCTGAAATTTATTATGTGCTTCGTTGCTAGGACGGCTCCAAAGTCACCGTTTACAAACTCCTAAGACAAGAACTGATGGACTTAAGTCCAAATCAGAAGTTAAAAAACTTCTGGCTTTAGCGGGAATCGAACCCTGAACCTTCTGCATTGGAAGCAGATACGCTAACCACAAGACCAACGAGCCACACAAACACAAACACAGACCTGAATTTGTCTTTAATAATGTTCATTGTGCTGAATCCCCTCTCACAAGAGGCAGTTGAGGTAGGTAAACAGCAATTACACCAAGTAGTTTGCTTAAGTTAGGAAACCGGTCGCGCATGCTTACAACTTTGTCCAGCAGGTCTTGCAGAGGTAATTTTTGTCCAAACACTTTGAATTCATACCACTCCCCCATGATTTCATTCATAATATTCTTGTTGTCTAGGCCTACATCATTCCCCAGTTTGTTCTTGAAATGAGAGCATAATAATTCAATTTCTTCGTTTCCAAATTGTTCAAGCCCATTTCCTGTTGAAGGCCATGAAAATGTATCAAACACTGATGTAGCATGTGCTAAATTATCTGTAGCTGTAGGAAATCTCGCATTCAGGAACTGGATGCCACTTTCAATCATTTGCTCGTTGTCACTTGAGAACAACTTTTGAGCACTTTCACCCATTCCCTGAAGCTGCATTTCTTGAAAAACTCCTTTCAGAGTAGTGTTTGACACAACCAGGTCTTCCATCTTGCCTCTATCTTGTTTTAATGTCTGCAGTGAATCAAGACATCTGTGCACATGACATGTAACCAAACTTAGAAGAAGATCTTTCTTTTGAAAGATCAGCGAAAGTGTACTGAAAACTTCCAAGAAATCTTTAAGAAAGTGAGTCGTTATCAGGAATCTAAATGATTTTAATTTCTTTAACAAACCTCGAGCTGTAGCCGCTTCGTCACCTTTTTTGTTTGCGATGTCCTCTAAATGAAACACGATACACTTCCAGTCTTTCACCAGAGCAGTTAAAGCCCCCACCTTACTGGAAACCCACCTAACAGTGTGAAGATACTGTGGTTTAAGAAGCTCACACTCCAAGACTTTAGACACGCTCTGCAACTCCCTCATCCTCTTGGGAGATTTGCGATAAAATTTACATAATGTTACTAGTACATTATCAATTTCTTCTAGAAATTTCACATTCTTTACTGAACTGAGGACAATCAGGTTCAGTCTATGAGCAACACAATGAACTCCCATTAAGTGGCCTAGCCCATCCAACTGTGACATTTTCTTCACCAACCCATTTTGTGCCCCTACCATTGAGCTGGCTCCATCTGTCCCGATACCCACCAAACGATCACCTGAGAGTAATTCTGATAGATTAAGGATCTCTAACTGTTTCTTCAGTGCTTGTAAATAACCATCTGCAGTGCAATGTTCTAGTGGCAATAGAGACAAAAATGACTCCTCTATTTTACTTCCTTTTAAGTACCGAACATAAAGAATAAGTTGTTCTTCTCCAGATGTGTCTGTAGAGCCATCAAGTAATAAGCTTACTGAAGACGATTTTTTTATATCTGCAATTAGATCACTTTCAACAGTTGCAGATATATGGTGCACAAATTCTTTGCATGCCTCTCTCTTATTATATTCAGGTAAAACATACATCGAGCTTTTTAGTCAGCACAAGAAGTTCACTCAAGTCTGTAAAAGGTTTATTATTTTTTGCAATGTAGTATGAACAGTTAAACACAACTTTTAGATGATTTATCATTTTTTCATCTGCCTTCAAGATGGATCTTGCAATGGGAGTCGATTTAAAATTTAATTTGCCTCTCAGTGCAGAACAACACCGTATGTGCTGATTCGATTTTTCGTGTTTCTTTAAACCGTCTATTTAAAATGGTCCAGAAAACCCTTGAACAATGTTGGATGATTGTTCACTTAAATCTGGAAATGACCTGCATGTACTGCATGTAGCTATATTTGTTTTGGAATCGTATTGTAGCCATTCCATCTGCTCCAACCATTTGTTCTGGAATTTTCGTTTTTTGTTTGAAGTGTCTGAATTTGTCGGTGCAGGTGTTGATCTAGATTCGTTTGCTTCTACAACTAGGCCTAGGCCCAGGCCTATCCCTACTACCGGTACTGGTATAGTAGGCGGGGTTAAGATTGAAACACCAACATGTAAGGTTGAAACTGTTTCCCCCGGTTCGATTTCAACTGCATTAGTCGTACTAGGCCTAATCCTATTACTGACAGGAAACTGGTTAACTTCAACTGTTTTGAAGGTCGATCCGTAGGCCCACCGTTTGCACGTTACATTTTTACTAGGGCCTAAGCATGTCGCATTAATGTATCACATAAATTTACACTGTTAGTGTAAGAGAAAAACCTTTGGGTTTGAAGGAAAAAGCACGAAATGACCCATGCGGGTTAGTGTTAGCACTCGCGATTCGTAGGCCTAGCCTAGGCCTAGACGTGTCATTCTTAATGTAGGCCTATTTAGACATGGGGCCTAGGGCTACGCAAGCAACCACAAACACATGTTGGTACCGGTAACAACAGTCGTTCACATCACAGTATTTACTCATTATTGATAATCACGTAATACATAATAAGGCTGCTACACAGTAGGCCCTAGCACGTATCAGTATCGTATAATTTATATACGTAAACTAAACCAACTATTCACCCGCCGACAACGTCTGACGGCACACAACGGAGCTGGCTGGCTGAAGTTCTTCTTCTTCTCGTCCAATGCGTGCAACTCGGCAGGACTCGGAGCGAGCGAGAGAGTTCGGAAACATTCGGCGGTCTGCGCGAGTGAGATAGGAATAGAGGAGAGCTGGCCCACGGCCCACGCTCGCAAGAGCCAGGCTTCTGCACTTGCTACTCGGCAACCATGCAACGGAGTGGAATTTTTGCGCATCAGCTGTCGGTGAACGAAAATGTCAAACTAGGCCTAGTTTCAAAGGCGCGTAAAAAAATGAATTTCACTTCAATTATAAAAAATTATTAACAATCCACGGATTAAAAAAAAAATCAATAAAAATATATATATAAAAAAAAAAAAATTAATAAAAAAAAGTGTACTTTTTAGTTCTTGATAATTTAGGGACCAGCATGAAATTTTTACTCGCCCGGGCGACCGGTAATTTTCCACCCCTGCTATACACTACTCAAAATAAAACAGAGCTTACGATATTTCAAAGGTTAATCAACCTCCTTCATCAGGTTTTTAATGACAGTTGACTGTAAGAAAACAGAATGGGCTCAAAACAAACAAACAATGCCAACTAAACAAATCAAATTACACCAATCCACCAAAGAATCATAATAATAAATGTAATAAACGTAAACTTAAAGAGACTGCATTGATGTCTGTAAGTAATAATGTGATAAGTGCACCTAGCATTGATTTTCCTGGAATTTGAAAAGTTTTTGTAACTAATAAGCCATAATGTTTCTTCTTCTTGTTTGTTTTGTAAATTTTATAATTTCTTTTGTTACAACAACAACTACAACCACATTTATTATTATGATTCTTTGGTGGATTGGTGGGCCTTCAAATTCCAACTCGACACCTTCTCGCGGTTTGGCCCGTGAATAGGGGAGTTTCACTCCCTGAAACTAATGGCGAGCTCTGGGTCGTCGTCGGGGAACCCCTTCCCTTTGACTACCTCCCCGATGGCGACGACAAAGACAACACGGACGGATGATGACACAGACGGAGACGACCACAATGGGGGAACCCCTGCCCTCCCCATATGCTTGTGGCTGGTTCTGACCAGCACAGGCCTGTCCACCCCTTGTCCCCCCGCGTCATCCCTAACGTCCCTCCCTTCGTCTCGATTAGCCAAGTTGCATAAATATGAGACGTAAAGCAATATCCAATCCAATTTGGTGGATTGGTTTAATTTGATTTGTTTAGTTGGCATTGTTTGTTTGTTTTTAAGCCCATTCTGTTGTCTTGTTTCAACAGTCAACTGTCATTAAAAACCTGATGAAGGAGGTTGATTAACCTTTGAAATATCGTAATCTCTGTTTTATTTTGAGTAGTGTATAGTCCTAAAAACATCATGATCTTAAACCTGACCTACTCTAAAATTGTTTCACCTTTGTAATATATTTAATGTTACAATGAAACTTACCAAGGAGGGCTAGAATTGAGTAGAAGCAATGTTTTTCGCGTTCTTCTAACTTCAATATTCGGGCTCTTAGAGTCGATTCAATGCCCTGACTGTGGTCACTGTGAGATGGGCTTTGTTGCAGTGTCTTGGGGTCAGGCGTAGGCCTATTCGATAGTTCTTGTGCATTGGAGGAAGATGGGCCATCAAAAATAGGTTTTGGTTTAAGGACTTTTTTATGCTGCTCAATGGCTGACGTTCCGCAGTGATGGCAGAAGGCACTCAACTGCGCATCTGGTCGACGTGACGTCGGTAAACTTGACCCTCTAGAGATGCAACACGGTAGGACTTCTCTTTTTTCGACAAAGACGATCGGTTCATGATCTCCAAGATGGATATTATTAATTGACTTTCAATATGTTCAACCAAATCTGTTGCTTTTGCAATACCAAAAAAAAGTTTCTAGGTGACATTCCATCACCTGATCCTGTTTCTCGGACCAATAACGAATTGTTAGAGTTCTTTTTTTCTGTCCTTGCTTGTGGTTTTATCAAAGGACATGATAAAATTTGAAGATTGCTAAGGTCCAAGTGCTTCTGTTTCTGTTATTAGGTATAAAAGCTTAGTTGCACCTTAACTAAATCCATGGGGTAGTGCACCGGGGAACAACAGCCTCAGACAATATCATCACAGGATGATGCAGACATGTTGTTGACGTTTTAGTTCAAATAATCTCTGCCCTGATTGATGCATCTTGAACTCAATACATTGACAGTACGCCTGGTTTGGTAAGACCGCGTGTTGTTGCAGAAGTATGCATAGGTAGTTCCACTGAAGGAACAGAAGTTAACCTTAGTTGAGTAGGTACCACTTTGAGTTTTGCAAAGTCAATTTGCTTCTTGCTGAAGCTGGGCTGCTTGAGTGCAGTGAAACCTTACACAGCACAAGAAATTGTGGCACAACATACCTGACAAAATACGTCACTGTTATTTACCTTCTTACACCAAGTGTTTGATATGTGACCAAGATCGTCTGTTTGATTGAACCAACTGTATTTAACGAAATATTCCTTTTTGGCTTTCCAGACCAGAAATGGCATCGGTAAAAACGTGGAATCAGTCTAGTCTAGTCTTGATCCGAATCAGCTGCTAGTCGCTCTTTCTCCCAGCCTCTCTTTCCTTCGCCTTCGGTGATTTGTAGTGCACCAACTTTGTTACCAAACTCGGGCTCGTATTCCCCCCCACTTACATAATAAACATCCCTCTCTGGTGGATTTGATTCGACTTCCTCCAATGGGATCTCGTTGTTGAAGGCCTCATTGCCGGGGCACTCATTCTCGGAGCCCTCATTCTCAGAGACATTGCTTTCCTGTCCACTCTCGGATTCCAAGACTGGTGTCCGTGTCGTCTTTGGTTCCAACCTTGGGCGGGTCCTTGGTTCCAGCCTTGGCCGAGTACTCCTGCCTCTGTCTAGGTCGCGTGCGTTCCGTAGCCAAGGCTTTATGAGGCTATCAATTTTGCTCACTTTCATTTGGGGGTGGTTAACCCGTGCAGCAACTATAAAACAGTTTTCAACACTTATTAGCATTTTGTTACATTCTCATCTATGATCCCAAAACAAATCAACATTTACAAAATAATTCCTGATATGCACAATGTATGAAATGCTCACACCGATTTACTTATGCCTTTTCTCTACCCACCTTTGCATGACCAGCATGTTGTTCTGGGTCTCTTTTTCACGGACACCCGACAACATGCTGGCCAACTTGGCCTCTAGCCGGGCCAAGGCCTCGTCTAGGTCCTTTTTCCGCTGTTGGTTGTTTTTCATATTGATGATCTGCAACGTGTGGCCTCAGTAGCCGTGGTGGCCTTGACGGCGGCCGTGAGCTAGGCCCGAAGCGGCACTGCCGATGCACTGCCAACATTGGAGATCTCTCCCAATCGTCTACTAAGATGTTGAAGAGGCTTGTTTTTGCCACGAACATGCTTCTTCACTTTCCCTAGTTCATTCTCAAACTCAAATGCGATGAAAGAATCCAGTGAACCTAAACGACGAACATCACTAGTAAGATGAATTAAGGAATGTACATTGAAAACGACAAATTCCTGCCCATAAAAGCTAGAAGACATTAAAACAAAGTTGTAGAGAAGTTCTTCTGCCATATCATACAAATGTGCAAAATTCTCCTGAAGAAGAATAGTAATTGCACGGTGAAACATTAGAAAGTGGCCATAAACTTCTTTGTCGTGAAAACCTTTATGGACAACGGGACCAAGATAAACAAGAAACTGACGCAATTCAGTGGCTTTAAAACGTTCTAAATCGGCTGAATTCGGACGGCCATACTTTGCGTGCATCGTTTAAAAGTAACGAAATAGCTGCCCTCGATGCAGAACAAAGGCGACTAGTCTGTAATCGGACACCTTTCATTCCCTTGATCCAAAAACTCAGAAGCCGTTTCAGAACACTCAGACACACCAAGTGCATATAATCGATTGGAAATCCAGACACCAACCCAATGTTTAATTCCATTAATGGCAATGTACCGTGTTGAAATTCTGCCTCGGATTTCAATCGAAACGATTCGTCTGTGCGTAGCTCTGCAGTTAGCTGTGGGAACGTCATACGCTGGTGGAAATAATCTCCCCGAGTTACGCACCTGTCGAAACCGTAATAGCCACTGTAGAGCTTGTTACAGCGTACATAGGCCTTAGTCTACAACAAAAGCTCTTATAACGATGCTGACCGTTTTGTTTCCCAGGGATAATCCATTGTGCAATAAATCACACACTTCTGGAACGAAATCTTAAAAAAGCTGTGAATTGTTGGCTTTCCAGTGCCACAGAAAACAGCAACGGGGAATGGTTTAAGTCTGGTATTTCGTGAACAGAACACAAAATTGGCCAAAACTCTTTCAGGGAGCTTTTGAAAAGGGGAATGCCATGTATGTTAAAAGTTAAAGAAAAACTTGTGTGCAACAGCTGAGGAACATTGAGGAAATTATCCTCCAAAGAAGATTTTAACCCAAAGTCCACTTCAAGATTTAGCACCCATTGCTTCCACTTCAAGATTTAGCGGTGTATCAAGAATGGTTCTCGGGTCCAAAGGTAGACTTGGATCAAGATTCCTTAACCCTTTCAGCAGACCTCTAATGGCATCGTGGGTAACGTTGTTTTCTAATGCCCAAACTTGTAAAAAACTTCTGGTGTCAAATTCACAACTTGTACTCTCACTTGAAGAGGAGACATTGCCTGAATCAATGTCCGAACACTCGGGTAAATCTTGAGGTTCTTCTACAAATACATCATTTGCAACAGTTTCAAAATCATAAACTCTCCTGGTTGATCTATAATTGTTGGGGAATGATTGAAATCTGCACTTAAGTCTTCATTTGTGGGTGGATAATAAAATGTATTTAATTGTTTAGAAAATGCTGGTGAGGGTCTAGCACATGAATGGAAAATCACAGATGGAATGGCATCTGCTTGACTTATCTCTTTCATCTGGCTATCAATAATCTTTTTTTTATTTCGGTAAATTGTGGACTTGGCACGTTTTAATCTAAGGAAGGACATTGTTACTCTAATATAAAATATTATTGGTAATAAAGATAAGACGGAAGAATTTTGCGTCAATATCCCGTCAAAAATACATGCTAATTAATTGAGGGAAAAAAACTAATCAAGCATCTTAGAGGCATTATTCATACACGTGAAACGTACCTAAGAACTGGCTTGATAGATGATAACGGTAATATGAGGTTTTCCAAATTGTCGTCGATTTCAATGTGGAAGTCGGGAAAATCATCCTCGGCGCTCATTGTTTATACGAAAAATCGATTCTGAAATAAAATACTAACATTACAGTAATTGTATTCACTTTCAATGGGTATTACATGAATCCGATAGGGATAGGTAAATACATCGACTTTAATAAGTTTCGTTCAACCCAGTCACCATTCAAATCTCATTTGACCACGGAGTAGTATGCACCTTTTGAAACATACCTAGGGGGATATCACCTCGAATTGTGGTATGATTTTTTCTATGGGCCATTTTGTTTTTGGATCTGGGGTCATTAAAACGCTTTATCGGTACTCTATTCACATGTACACAGCTTGTGACACTATTGACCGATTTATTTTTTTCTTATACCGATTTGTTGGTAATTGTATGTTGTGACTATTGTTTACAATCAATTTATAATAATCGTATTATTTCATCGGTAAAACATGCAAACATGGAAAAAATAGTGTAAATAAGTTTACGACAAGGTGATTCAAGCATAAGTTTATAATTTTTTGTGGTCAGTAAGCGCTTTGTTTTTATAGTCCTTTTGATATTTCCATTACGTATGCATTCTTTTTCCTTACGTATAACTGAGATTTGACTGTACATAGAATGTTGTGTTTGTGCTATCTATTACATATGAACCAGTTCGTCTGTGAAGCAGCAGACTACAATTCCGAAAAGGTGGGGAGTACCGTCCAGAGAGGCCACAAGGTCGGGAACAAAATAGACGGAAGATTTCAAGGTCATGGTCTCCGGGCCGTCCTCGTGTGGCCAGTCACAGGTGGCTGGTGTTTGAGTTGTGATACCCAGAATAGTCGAAAAGTTTGCCAGAGCCTTCTCTTTGTGTTGTCCCTGGCACCGGAACTAGGGAACAAACACAATCATGAAACAAATGGATAAGGAAGTTTCTAAGGGTGTGATGTATTTATTGTCTAGCCAAAGTAGACGAGTAATAACATTCTCTTTCATGGACTGGATTTTGTACCAGTCCATCTAGTTTTTTTTTTACGTTAAGAGACCAACAAAATGCTTCACAAAGTTTTTTTGGTGTCCAGCTTCACAATGATTAGTTTAGTTATAATAACAACAACAACAACAACGTTTTAACGTCCGCCATTTTACATGTGTGTGCTCTTAAATTTTTACTATAGGTTGCACAACGCATAAATTTAAACGGGACACTCTAGTGAAGGTCCCCAACACATGGACGAGAGGAATGATTTTAAACTAAAACCTAATTTAAAAGAAATTTTATCTGATGAATCTGAGAATATAACCAATGTTATTAAATATCTGAAATCAACAAAGATGTATAATAGAATTTAAAAAATAGCACATCACTCTAAAAGAGAACACGGGCACTAATAACCTTAGTGTTGTGTGCCCTTAAACCCTAATAACTAACTAACTAATCTAGTGAAGGTCCCTGACACGTGACAGAAGCCCCAAAGTCCAGATTCAAAGGGCGCGTCAAATGTAACGTCCGCGTTCCAACGATCAAAGTCCGGCTATCTTTTTATCTACAGACAAAACTATGAATCTCAGGGTGAAATAAGATTCATTTCCTTAGTTATCAATCTTATGTGAAGCTTTAGGAACAAAAATGGTAAGCATGCACCTACCATTGAATGAATCTAGAGTGAAGCTCATGATGAAGAGATGCTTAAGCATCACTTAGAGCATCACACACTAGGTGCTTATGCACCTAGCCTTAGGCCCTGGTTTATTGTAATAGCTTAAAAACATTAAAAAACCTTCTTGGACAGTTGATCTTAACATGTAGGTAGGCTCTGAATCCAAGTAGGCTGGGTTAAGAGCCATACGTTTCTTGCAAGCCACCCGCGGAATATGTTAAACTTAACAGTTTGTAAAAACAATGTTTTTTCACTGCTAGAAAAGTAACCATGCATCTGAGGGTTAAAACAAATACATTGCCACTCCCATGCCCAGGTCACCCATGGACGTATGAAGCGCCTTCTGTAAGTCCATGACATTTGCAGCCTTCAGTAAGTACTTCTTGAAGAGGTTCTTGACTGTCTCGTAACCTTTGCTGTTCAGCAGAAACTTCTCACTGGTGGTGCCGACTTGCCTTGTGCGTTTCTCGAAGAGTCAGTCTAATTCCCCGAATATAAACGGGACTTCACAGTTAGCTAGGTTCGACCAAAGTAAAACTTACACCGAAAGACATTCAAGATCACGTCTGCTGTCGACGGTGATATGATTTTTCTTGCCCGTATGACGTAGATTCTTGTGATTTCGTATGCCTTTCATGATGCTGCCATCTTCAAATGAACTGCTTCCTTGTATTCGGCGCTGGTCATGTGGTAGGACGACTGGGGTCTCTGGGCAGTCTTGGCGAGGACTAAGCTCACACGGGCCATCAAATTCCAACTCTCAACCTTCTCGTGGCTTGGTCCGTGATTAGGGGAGTTTTTCTCCCTGAAACTAATGGCGAGCTCTCGGTCGCCGTCGGGGAACTTTCCCCTTCCCTTTGACTACCTCCCCGACGGCGACGACAATGACAACACGGACGGATGATGACACAGACGGAGACGACCACGACGTGGGGGAACCCTTGCCCTCCCCATATGCTTGTGGCTGGTTCTGACCAGCACAGGCCTGTCCACCCCTTCTCCCCCCGCGTCATCCCTTACGTCCCTCCCTTCGCCTCGCTTAGCCAAGTTGCATAAAATATGAGACGTTAAGCAATATCCAATCCCACCCAATGAAGCTCACGACACTGCAAAAAAACAAACCTAAATGGTCGGTTCGGGAATAGTCTACGTTTAACCAAACAAATCCTAGTGCAAACAGCTAATACTCACGCTGTCATGTGGGTATAGGCCGTTTCCGATGGCAGACGTTGGCCACTTTGAATCGACCGGGAGCTCTCCTTTTTTGTACTCTTTAAGGATATCTAGAGCATTTCTCCGTGTCATTTCTATATCGTTAGTTGGCACTCAGCTTAAGTGATAATGAGGCATCCAGTTCGCCAGATTTGGTCGCCTTCCTTGCCTCGAAATCGCCACGTTCCTCGACGTCTACAGTCTTCTTGAAAGTTGTCTGGCGGCCCAAGATGACAGAGGCTTCTTCATGATCCGCAGCCTTGTCTAGGTAACTGTCTCTCATCTCCCTAATGAATCTGGTAAATAACTTTAGGTTGAACCCGGAGCCGGGTGACACTTTCTTGATTGGATTGTCGGATTTAAAAAAAATTCTAGAGTTTTAAATTGTCCTTGCAACTTGCAAACAAAGCAACTTGTTTTTGTCCTCGTTGTAAGGTGTCTTTGTTTGTGGAGTATTGACATGCTGAAAAACGTTGACGCAAATTCTGATAAAAAATTCCTACCACCCTTAAACAACTTCCTCCCTTGATAAATCTTGCGATAAGGTTTCATGCTGATCTTCCTTCAAATAAGAAAATTTTACTTCTTTGTCGGTGATTTTGACTTTTAAGATTTTCAATATGACTATATCTTACGTTTTTTCGGCGTTATGTCAGGGTTGGAGTCTGTCATCATGGATTGTGTCTTAAATTGTGTGGTGTAATAGGAATACCCTCTTTGCCGGTGTGCCTAATGGGTATGCGCGATTAAAGTTATTGTTGTGTCAGCCGTCGGGCTGTTATGTTTCCTCATGAAGATGGGCTTAAGAAGCGCCACGGAATCTGTGTACTATATTCAGGGTCGGTATGTTCCGATTTTGTGTGAACTGATTTCATTAGGATGTTGAACTTTGGAGAGGCGTTATTAATCATCCACTGAATGTGGGGATGCTATCGAGTCACTATCAAGATTTGCGCCAACAACAGGTTGCATAACAATGGTGTCGCTTAAAAAAGTGTCCCATCAAGTGTAGGAATAGCGTTCTTTGTGAGAGAGTTGTGAACACTTTCATAAATGAGACGTGACTAAAATGCCTTTGCGTACTAGCACGATTTGAGTTTGGAACCTGAGTTTTTATTATGGTTTTGACTGCTATAATTAGTTATCCATGATTGCAACGGTGCTTTCATCTTTCACAGAATCGAAAATAAAGATATTTTGTGGATTTTTGTCTGTTTAGTATTAGTGCAGCTCCCGTAGGAGCACTTGACATTAGAACTTATGGCAACGTAATATCTTTATTGGAAATTGTTCAATACATAATCAATATTGTGTTCAAAACAGGCATCGATAATATAAAGCAGCCAACATCGTTTGCAATGCGTATAATTAAACAACCTCGAAAATATTAAATTGCCATGCTATACTATTATGCACTCAAGAAGCGCTATTTCTTTACTTTTATGTAACTATTATATGGGGCATGATTTTACATTTGAACCCGGACAAATTAGAGAAAGCTGATTTTTTTCAGGATCATCTCAAAAATGTTTTCTATGAACCATACTCGGGATCCGCCAAAAATCCGCCTTGTGCGTTAGCGCCATCTGGAAAGGCGGCAATTACAGTGTTCATAAAATCATTTTGTGGGTGCTGTATATACTAACAATCAATGCACACAGTTCAATTTAAAGCGAAGGTTATGGACAATTATAATACATATCAATTTTATGTTATCTATTATACTGAAGCTGAAGGTATGAAACCTATCGATATTTTAAGTTCTTAATTAAATTTATTGTATTTCTATGATTTGCTGCCAAACAGGTAACATAGGCGTAACTATTCTTCCTATTAAACTGAACGTATAGACTGTGCTGAAGACACATGTAAGAAGATTTTACCTATGTTTGAAACTGACCGTATTTAATGAATTTTTTAATACGGGCATGTGACGCGCGCGACCTGCCGCCGGCCGCCGTAGTAGCACTGGTACATCAAGCCTATAAATAAAAAAACATAATAGCTAATTTCTGCCGGTTACTAAAGAATGTTATTTTAATGCCGCTTCGAATTATATTAAAACAAAAATTAATTAAATATTTATTACTAGGTGCTTATTATTATCAATGATAACACAATTGTGTCGAGAAAGTGAGGTATCAACGGGCTCTGAATATGATTATGCCTAGTTTATTAAAAGTACTTATATAAATACGCTTACGTGGAGTCGAGGCGTCTGTTTTCTGGCTCAACATGTGAGGTGTTTGCTTTCTACGGTCGGTTGTTATTTTCATTGATGACTGCTTCGTCGGGTTCAAATTCTTCGTTATTAATTATTTATTAGTAGTTTTATGGCGCTTCAAACGGCAAAGATTTATCGCGCCTCCAAGATATTTAGTTAACTATGTATGAATGTAAGTACGGTTAATAAGGTTAAATGTGTTTTTCATATCAGTGTCATAAAGAATTGGCCAAGGTGCGGTATATTTGTAACAGCTCAAATCGGGAAAGTGTATACTGCTAAAGTTTGGCATATGTAGAAAATGTCAAATTACATCATAACCATAATCATTATCCAAGGAAAACCGTTGCAACATCGTCATAATGAATAGCAAGTCAACATGCCTTCATGATTTTTTTATTTTATATGAAATGTCATATTTTGTCTCAGATTTGCTAAGGGTTTAGAAATCTGTATAAGTTTTTCACTTTTCATAAGACAAAAGTTCTTTCATATGATAGATTTAAATTAATTGGAGTCTCAAAACAGCATGACTTAGAGCGTCCAGTCAACAAATGATGACGGATAGCAACACTCACACAAGTGTCGCAAATCGGAGCAATCTTATCTCTGGTAAAAAGATAGGCATGGGTGAGTGTGGGTGTGCCTATTCGTACTCACGCCAATACAACCCTCCTCACGACGAGAAAGTAATGGAAGAAGGGGGCGTACTCTCAGTGAAGACAGGGCATCAAACGGCGCCAGTTTATTATTACTGCAAAGCATTCCAACAATCCGGACCTAGTTTCACAGTATGTTCTTGACCCACGTGGACATCAGGAACGGTAGCGAGGTCAATCAGTTTATGCTTTTTGCGTTGCAGCCTTGGCTGGCCTAAGTCGCCTCCTCTGTTGCCCAGATATACCTACATGACCAGGGACCCAGCCAGAACATGATTTTGTAGCCTCTCGCATGAAGTTTCTCCATGAAAGAACTGAATGTCTTACTAAATGTGAGTAGATAGAACATGGACGTGGAGTGCCTGAGTGCACTAAACTATCTGACATACCATGAAGCTTCCGCATCTTTGTTTTCATAATATATCTCAAAGCTTCTCGTATGGCCATACATTTCAGCAGTAAAAACAGAAACACATGTCCATGGAAGTCTAAACCAACCCACTGCCGTCCACGATAGTAAGCGCAACCAACCTTCGAGCGCGGTTTTAGATCTCAGTGAAATGACTTTTAAGTATGTATTTTGTGACAAATAGCTTGAAAACTAGTTTTGAAAATTACACTCTGATGTTGTGGACCTTATTATATCGGCAAAGGTCGAAACACATTTTTTTCAGGGTCCGAAGTAGCCATGGAGGGTTTCGGCTCAAACAAAACGTTCATAGATTGGGCGTACATCAATTTTAAATTCTAAAAAGATGTCTACGAGCGTATCCGACAGGACGGGTCCCCAAAGGTTTGGTATCAAAGTGACGAACAATTCCCTCATCAAAAGAGCGTTATGAGATGGTGGTTACGCAATTTGCCCGGATCTTCAATACGTATCTGCCGCAACAATAGTTTCCGTCTTTCTTTGATGAGGTCATATCCTCCTCAGCATATCATATGCTGAGGACGGGGCTTCGTCCGTATTGCCCCAGGCGCCCAGCCGGAGACGCACTTGTGGTGGCAGTATCGAGAAGTTTCCAAGATGATCCGGCCACGACGAGTAGACCCAACAGGCATGTCCCATTACGGACCTAACCAGTTGATCCATATAATATGCAAAAGAACATGGTCCTTTCCGCACCCCCATGAAGTGTTACTAAGAACTTTAATGGATGTTTATTTCACTACATCGTGTTGGCGCATCTGTGACGTGGGTATCTCATTTGAGTTTAGTATCAACTACAAGCCTAAGGAACCGCGAACGTGTTGTTTAAATTCAAGTTTTGCACACCGTTGAAGGTAAGACGTGATCTACGTGCATATTCCGACCTGCGACAAAGTGAATGCATTGTGTTTTATTGGCAGAAAATTTTATGCCGCGTGCTCGGCCCATCACCGATGTTGTTCATGCAATCTGTAGATTCGTTCCGTTTTTTTTTTTTTTATTTTCGCGGCAACGGGATGTTGACCAGACCTATAGAGATCCCCAAGTCAGTCACGATAAGTAGGACATGAGGACTTAGGTATGCACCAGGTGAACTGTTTAATTGCGAACTGCCAAACAGGGAACCGGAAAGGACGATCCTTGAGAACTCCCGTTTGCAGTTCATATGGGTCTGTAAATGTTATTTATCCGTACTTTACAATGTAAATGTTCTATCATGAGAAAGTTCTGTGTGAACCTGGGCAGTGACCATTTAAAATCCCACTCAGAAGTTGTTGTAAATATGGCATAGCGCTAACGGTTGTGTCATTGCATTTCTCTATGTCAAGAGTACCCTATTACGTGCTGTTTAGCCACTAACTTCCTGGATGAAGTTTCCATCGCACGAGTGGTCGATTGAACTCCGTCGCTGTCGTGAATCCACACTGAAACATTTAAGCATAGCCACGAGATTCCAAAAGCGCACATGATTCTCGCTTATTGACCTTTTCTCAACATTTGCAGAAGCAACTAGTTAGAGATATGGGTCGATAAGAGCGGTTAAGGGGTTTGTCTTAACTGGTTTCAAAGCGGAATAAGAAGCCCCTACGCCAAACGTCAGGAACTCCCGTCCGCTACCATAACGAATTTAGGAGAGGAGCAGAAGATCTCAAGAGATGTCGTTGTCAGTCAGGTGGAATTGAACATTTCTTGTGGAAGCTTGTCTTCGCCCGCGCAGTTTTCCTTTAAGAGTTGATGGCATTTGCGCACTTCCCAAACTTTAAAAGGACGATTGTAAATTTCAGTATTGTGCGGAAGCTAAATGAAGCGTTGTTGTTCGCTTTCTTCGTTTCCGTTGAAGAAAGACTGCATCAGCGAGCGTTGCTGCTTTACGCGTAAGCAAAAGTGACTGCACTCACCGAACTACGGTCGATGCGTTTAAGTAACAAGCGCCCATTGTCCAGGATGGCCGGAATAGAAGACATTGGCGACCGCAAATAGACTTAATCTTGTTTCCACCTGTGCTTGGAATTTGTATTATGTGTAATATTGGAGACGTATTCCCTCCACAAATTCTTCTTACTTCTGTTAATGCTATAACGTCCTTGGCTCTTCCTGGCGTTTGCAGGCTTCAATTTCTCACAGTAAGGGTTTTAATTGAGTTGTCTGTAAGCGTTTTTTTTTCGGGCTTTCTATTGCGTCTGCGCATATCTTTGTTCCACACATGACATGTTTGTGACACTGAGGATTACCGCAGGTCAATGTTATGCAACGGATGCTGTCTTCGAGTAACTTGGCAAACTTCAGCAGAAGTTCGTTGGAATCACACGAATACCAGTGGTCTACTTTTGCATGCAGACTCACTCAGGTCTTGATATTTGCCCCAAATCAGCTTGATGTATTTCATCGTTGTTCTGGCGAAACACTGTCGGTTGTTTGCGAAATGTATCTCAAGTGGAAAGTGGTCCTACCGTGAAGATCATCACGCAATTAACGGTCCACTCCGTGACAGGATTGGTGTGCACATCACAAGATCTATTTCCGATAAGGTGCCAGTGTAAAAGTGAATGTGTCACTGGACGAATTTAAGAGGGGAACGTTTGCGTTCTGTAACGAAATCTGCCCCAACATCGAATTCTACAGGTCTGATGTCTTGAGTCCAGTCTAGCATGGTTGAGCATGGGTAAATCGCCAGCCAATTAAACGGTCTTGGGGGGGCGTTGGCATTACTGCTTCCATATCACCTCTATTAAAGTTGAAAGATGGCGGTATGTATATAGAGCAAAAGGATATTAGTTGTCGCTGTCTGTACTGCAATAACTTGAAGACGGGGATAATTATATTAACATGATTGGCATGGCAGCAGGTGTCATGTTACCATAATGGCGACACCCCCCCTGTGCACAGTCCCACCAGTTGAAATAAATCCGAAGACGGTATATTGTGTCTTGTTTGAGTTTTGGATTGTCAGTGAGTTTAAGAGTTTCCCTGAAGTTGAATGACTTAAGGTTGTCTGTCTCTAACATGATCTGCAGTTTCTGTCTCGGTTTTGTGTAGAAACCTCGACAATTCCACGAGATAAATTGGCTATATGTGGGTGTATTTGAAGTTTGAAAAAAACTATATTAATGAGGAAAGTTTCTAACGAGTGTGGTATCCAAGAAGCCTAGGTGATGAGTGAATACTTGCTATTTTAATCCATTTTAAATTTCTTCAAAGAGTTTCTGAATTCTGGTCCCATTAGCGGATCAGAAACCATGTCCCTCTTCCGAAGAACTGAAACTTTCTTCGAAACAATTTTTAGTTTTTATGCCATATTTGTTTGAGCACGTTGCTAGAACATAATTCTCCAGCATTATCATTATCCCTGTTAGACATGAAATTTCCGCGGCATGGTTTACCATTGCTGAACAATTCAATCCACTACGCCGACATCCCCATCTGGCCACTAAGCTACAGTTCAGTTTTACACGGCTCAGATCATAGGACAAAAGATGATGCTGGTGCGGAGGTTTCAATGTTGGAATTGGTCGAGTGAGTTTTTACGGTTTCCATCCCGTCTGTAAGGCAGTAGCTCATGTCCCAACCACTGCTGAATTGTAAGTACACACGCAAGGAATGGCTGTCTTTTGCTGCATCCTTGTGGGAGCATTTGCCAAGTCAAAACTTGGCTCCAACACTTTGGCTAGCTGTACCTCTATTATAAAAATAAAATCCGCTCTTCATCAAAGTTGTACTTTTAGGTCTATATAGACCAGTAAAAATTGTTTGTCCTTTCATCCGTGTACTGCATGTGGTTGGCTTCCGTTTCGTTTAAATATTGTAAGAACGATTTTGTAATTCATGATTGTTAGTGGATACGATTAGACCTGTTTTTTTCTTCCGCTTTTTATATGGAGCACTTTGTAGTGTCACATCCCTGTCAGTGCATGAGACAGCCATCAGGCATTTCCCAGCTTCTGCTAAGAATACTCTGTAACTCCGATATATTGTATATTTTATTGGCTGTGTTTCCCGATCTTGGCGATACCATTAATACATATCAACATGTAAATGAGCTCGAACCGTTTAAGATGAGAGCAATCTGTATCATTAACATAACTACTGCAACTGGTTGCCAGTGTCGGCCATGTTAATGTTGTCTCCACCTATTAAAGTGTCCGCATAGCTTTTGCATTGCACAACATTTATACCCTCGAAATTAACCAGAATAAACGGAAGCTTTTTATAAGACGGATTTATTCTGCCAATTTCCGAGGAAAAGTCAGCCGCAGAGGTCAGTTGTATGCTTGCATCATTCAAAAACCATTCTTGGATGTAAGCTTTGGTTGATCGTTGTTTGTGGCTTCGGTCTTTAGGTTTACGGAGAGCCGTCATATCCTCAAATACAATTGGTAGATCCTTTTCCATATTGCGTAACAACGTAGCTACATACTGCCTCCCATTATTTGATATATGTTTGCTGAAACGAGGCGCAATGGTACCGATGCAGAAGGATCCTCCATCTATAATGGTATTTGGTGTCGTCTTTCACTTCGTGTGTGCCAGTATCCCATTGATGCAATAGCCTGAGCCAGTTGTGGATGTTCCTCACTCTTTCGCTGAAACATCAGAGATAAGTGATGGACACCCCGGGGCTAATTAGTATTTCCATACTACGACTTCAAATTGTCACTTTCATTATTGAACATAGTATACGGGTTAAATAACTGTTGAATAATTGACCTGGAACATTCATCAGTTTTAAATTTTCACAGCTTGTTTCTTGCAGCTAAGGTAATACTTTATCTTTACAACAAATTTTAAGGTCTCAAATCTCTTACCCACTACTGATGGTTATGGCGTGCAGTACCTACTTCAGTTGCTCTTCACAGTTGACTGTTTCTCTCCGATAATATCCAGTGAGAGTGACATAAAGCTGCCGGTCTAATAATCTTCCAATGTTTGGTTTACGGTGAACCATTCCATGAAGCTTCCGTGTCCCTTGGCATCTCGAGACTGTCTAGATCACTCCTCTCCACATGCTGGGCTCTGAATATTGTCTTGCTTCGCAGAACGCTAATTGCATGGTAACTCTGGTGCAGTAAGAAGTGTGATTGACCCACTTGGCAAGTTACTATCAGCTACAGCCTCGCGTACGTGAGGCCCTCAAGTGGTCTTCATTGACCGCATAGACTTTGTTCAATCAGTCTATCAGACGCATAGCTTCCCACTCCAAAACCTGTCACTGCGACGAATGGTAAAATTATCCTGATCGATAAACGCTTGTACTATAGCTGATATACTTTAGCTTGTTGGCCATGTCTAACATATTTTAGAGAGAGTAGAGATATACTATATTTAGCTAAACTTAAGTAGAACTTCAACTATCTACCGTGAGTCAATGGCTTTTTGTAGTCGCCTATGTCCTTATTTTGCGTCCATCCTTTACCTAATTGGAGGAGGATCTAGGCGCTCCATTCAGCTGTTTGTTGCATAAAGTAATTCTGGCGACTTTCTTTGCATTACTATTGTGCCATATGCTGTCCAGACATTTGTTTCAATCCATATCTGCACTGCCTCGTGCAGGATGCAATCGTTTATGTGTTGATATCTTCGTGATTGTGATGCCCTGCCCGTCCAGTCCTTTTCTTCAGGCTCAAGATTAGCGCCTGGTCTCGATAGCTTAACAAACGTACAATGATGGCTGAGTGCCACCATTTTTCTGAGCTAGCGCTGAGCGATGGCACCTGCCGATGTGCTGTTAGATTTAAAAAAAATGTGATACTTGACATGCGTCGATAGAATTATACAGATATAGTAATTTATCGTGTTGGAAAGCACGTATAAAATTTGAAAGAAAGTCCACATTACAAATAGGTTCTACTTCTGCACATTGAAGTCATCATCGAGAACACCCTCTTAAGTGCAGAAACTTAAACGTGGGCACCTGTTTGTTTTGTCACAAGCATGCATCCCAAAGTTGGATAAACATCAGATCATCAAATCGATACCGACCAGATAAGACATGGTCTACCATCTAACCTAACTCAACCTAATACACCGTTCTACTTGTAGAAGAATTAACAGGTGGACAGGCTCTCAAAATACCCTAATTTAGACTTAGTGTAAACTTCCATACGAGCCATACATCGATAGTTTGTAAGTCACCCAGAAGTGAAATTGGAACCTGAGTTGGTTTACTACTAACACTATCCTGAAAGTCCTGGGCCTTCCCTAGTCCTGTTTCCCCATCAACCTTTCTCCCATTGTCACCCTCCTCCTTCCTTTTGTCAATGTACCCTTTCCTCACCCTAATATCGATCTTACTCTCCTAGGCTGTGGTGGTTTGGTGGTTCAGGAGTCTCCCTCCCCCTTCCCCCAACAAAATAGCTAAACAGATTTAAATTTAAAAGTTTTACACATATAGTAGGGTTTACATCTTAAAGATTTCATTGACTATCAGAACCTTCTGCATTGGGAGCAGGGACACTAATCTCAGGACCAACAAGCCACAATATTTAATAACTTATATCTTACCTCTCCTCTCCGCCTTTCTTACTTCAAGAGCTGTTCTCTTTTTCGTTAATCATTGTGCGAGAAGAGAAGATGGCGGTACGAAGATCCTGACAGGAAAAAGGAATGTGCGACTCACGTGCCTTATAAACATAATAAATATTATAGTATGGCGCCAGATTTTACAAATTACAACACCTCCCCATAAGCTGGAGCCATATTCAATTCACTTCAACAAGTAAAATGTTTTCAACAGGTGGAAGAGATTTTGTCGTAACATCAGCAGCATCTCATTAGTGCTTAATAATTAACATTTACCTCATTATTCCTTAGAGCACTGTCGGTACCAAATGACCTTTCGCCGAAATATGTTAGTGCGGGCGGCCATGGAAAAACAGGATTTTTTACATAATTTTAATGCACTTTGATTGTCCATTACACTTTCAGTCTCACATTCTTTTTGGGCGAGCGTAGCGAGCGTCTTCCACTTGACTCTTATGGCTCGAATGTGTTTTTTTTTTGTTACTGTTTTCGGTATCAAGGTCGCACCGTTTCTCTGATCGACCTGAAATTTGCAAAATAAGGTACATACCACCTAGGTGGGCTTGCCTGTATAGTTTTTGAACAAATCCGATCGTTTGGTTATAAAAAATAAAACCTTTGGATCTTCGATCTAATGTGGTCTAGAAAAATTTCGTACCTTACATGGTAGTGCATGTGGGGTGGATCTATGCGATGTATTATGATTAAATTAACAATTTATTTTATTAATGATCGTTGATATTGATCTAATATTGTCGTTTCCTAATGAACTGACCGTTAGGGGAGTTCTTGGTCAATGGGTGGCCTCTTATTGTTGTTGTCGACTTGCTCGTCCAACTGGTTTGTTCGGAAGCAACATTGCCGCAAGAGCCTGCTGGGAATAATGAAGTTCCAGACGTTCGTTCGCCAGCACACAACGAACCTCCGCCCTGCCACTAGCGTAACTCCCGTCTCTCTCGGCCTCCGAGAACTCGCTCAAGGTACTCGGTACTATATGTGGAAAGGCATAATTACGGTAGGTACTGTTGCCGTGGCAGACCTACCGTATAGCCCTGACAGCATACACTCGCACAGCCTAGCATTTGGTCAGTGTGTGCTGATGTTAAACAATTCTCGTCAAGTCATGAATTATGTTTTTAAATCTGAATCTGGTCCCCACTAGGCAGTTGTAGTTCGTGGGGAATATTTAGAAAAAAAAGACACAGGTGAATGGTTTTCAATAGAAGGAAAACCATTTTTCATGTAGGAGTTGATGATTTAGTACTTACTTGTGGTTTTCCGTATAATTTTCTACTAACATACAAATTTTCTTATTTTAAAATTGACACGTTGGTTTGGGGTATCTGCCTGTTATAGGAGGAAAAAGAGAACAACAACCAAGAAAACTGTGGATATTTCCTTTTTTTTCAAATCTCCAAGTTTTTAATTCAAATCAGGAGCGTGTGTTCGTTTCTTCTTCTTATTTGCGAATACTTTCACTTTCGGTTTTCTTATAACAAGCTGTTCTGATAGTATTAGAAGCTCGAGTCGGGTTTGAAATTTGGATCCAGTTTCTTCTGACCCTAATCCTAAAAAGGCCGCGAACTACTTGGAATCTGCCCGAAACTTTCTCATGGCTGGACCGTCTTTGTCAAGTGTTTGGTTTTTTGTTGACCAGGAGACGCTGCATAGGGTATGTGGTGCTCATGATCTCTGGATTAGCACAACTCTTCCTGGACCACTCAGTGGTCTTGGCCTTTCATAGATTCGATTTCTTCACCTTGAGACAATGTCAGTGTGTTTGCTGAGCGCTACATCCTTTCTGAAAACAATAATTGGTTTCGGACTGAAGCCACATCACATCCACTATCTTTTTTCTCCATTAAACTCCATTGAGTGTACAAGGTCTTCCCACGGTCGCTGAATGAGGCCTTTTAGTTTTATTTTCTTAAATTCTTCTTGGATATGAACCTTCGCAGCTGCAGCATACGATGTTGATTCCCCTCTTCTTCCAAATCAACAGCAGGCTCTAACACCTATGAATAGTCCTTGTACTTCCTTGCCATCTGGTTATTCTCTTGTAAACCCGTGCATGCACCTGTAAGACAACGCCAAGTTCAATAAAATAAAATGAAAGAAAGTAGCCTGTATTCCAAATTTAAGTGGTACATTAGGTTATTTCTTCAAGCCTTCTGAAGCATGCTGGGCTAACCACTGTAAAGAACCGTCTCAGTGGTGTAAAGTGTGGAGTAGGCTAAAATCTCTCTCGGGCTAAATCAGAAGGAATGATCGCCCCTAAACCAAAATTGTCATGGGTTGTCAGGTACTCTAAATAGCTCTGATTATGAACGGTATTTAAAAGCTCATTCAATCATTCATGGTCAATCTTTAGTTTTTACGGACCTTGCCATGGTTTGGATTTCAGAGAATTGTGTTGGGTTGGTTTTTCTTTTATTTGTGACATCTGGGATAATGTTCCTGATTTTTTGGGCAGTTTGTTTTAGCATTTTCAATCTCTTATTTTTATAGTTTTGATCTTAAGTTCCTTCTAATAAGTTTTAGTAAGATAATTTTCTGTAATGTTTATATTTTAGTTTGAATTTGTTTCGTAATTTAAGGGTTCTTAAGAGATTGTCTTACTTATTTGTCCCGTGTTCGTATTGATTTTTAGTCCAGCCGTTACCAATGGTCGTTGTAGCTCGTTTTTTGGGCTTACTTTTATAATCTTGGTTGCATCCTTGATTTGTGCATAGAGTTTAATAAATTATTAGCTCTGCTTATGTTGGAATTTGTCAGTATTTCCTATTTGGAAATTTTGGAAGTCAGAAGCAGACGCGGGAGCCATCTCTGACAGTTACTTGGAGTAAGTGTGGTCTGTGAATTTCAGTCGGTAAATGTTGTATGTCGGGATCGACCCGTCTCGATTGGTAACAGTGGTTTTAGTGTAAAGCTGGAATTCACAGTGCCTGGTAGTACTAACATAACCTAACTTATTTGAATTGGAAAGTTGATACGTTTTGCTTTAAGCTACGGAGAGATAATAATTACTGGAGGACTTTCGGTTATTGGGTTAATATGAAAGTTCGTGGTTTTTACATCTGTTTGATAAGTATTATAAAAATTTTACGCTGGTCCAAGTTAAATTCCCTCCCCAAATTTATTGAAAATGGCTAACCTCTCCTCTTCTTATCGAAGTCATCACATTTTTCTCAACCTTCGACTTGGCACATATTGTCGAGGCGTAAGTCAAACCCCAGTTTGCGTTCAGGCGTTCAGCATCATGCAATAACCTTTCCCTCAGCCAGTCCCTTTGGATAACCCATGTACGCTTTACCTTCCAATCTCAAACAAACGTTTGTTCGAGTTCCTCCTCCAATCCTCTGGTTTGGAACATTCCTACTTTTCCTTCCGCCTGCATGTAGTCTATCTGGTCAACTCCAAAAACAACTCTTGCTCCCAGGTTAGTTGTTACAATGTCTCGATAAAAATGGCTGACTTATGAACATATCATACATGAATGCAAACATGGCATGCCCAACTGGTGATTCGATGTGCGAGGTCACAGTACCTATTTGCAAGTATTGCTTTTGAAGTGAAATCAACCATGTTTTACAGTTGTCCCAGAGTACACGAAAATCCCTGAAATGTGATATATTTGCGGGGGAAAAATATAGTGTCGTCAGATGGCATCACTACCTATATTCATATATTTACTCGCAACCAATGTAACAACAACACCTAAAAGCACATGCGCCCACTGCCATCAACACAATTTGAAAAAACGTCAATGCGACCTTGCGTCCAGCTTCGATATGACCCTGCCGCCCCGTCACTTTTGACCTACTTCCTACACGCGCACACAGCGGAGAGTCACGACCTCGCAGTAGGTCTGTTGTTTCTTTGTCTCGTGTGGACGTTTGTTGGTCCGCGCTCTTTGTCTCTGGTCTTCATTGGGCCTCCTCAGTACACAGAGTTAGCTTCTGTGCTGGCTGTATGTGTTGCTGTTCAAGTCTTTGCTGTGTTCTCATTCTCATTCATAATTTTTGTTGAATGTTGTTTTCTCCAGAGGGGGGGGGAAAGGTTGTCTGTTCGTCCCGTGCAGCCTGAGGAGTCGATGTTCAGAAAGTACTAGGTTCTGTTCAATGTGAGATTAGAGCCTTGAACCAACGGTTTTATATGCTGTTCTTTTTTTTTTTTCGCTCTAGTAGCTCCGCTCTTGTTAGGGGGCCTCCACAGGGACAATGGCTTTGGCTTCTGTTTCTGCTGAAGTTTAACTAGATGTCTGTTATCTGTAAAGATAATGTCCTGTTCTGGGTCGAGACTGGAAAGGTTTTTTTTTGGGGCTAGCTCAGTAAATCGTCTTATGATCTCAGTGTTGTTCTCCATCTATTCGCGTCCGCACAAGGTGTTTTGCGGTTTATCTTTGGTCGGTGTAAGCTTTTGTTCAGTGCGAGATTAGAGGTATGACACCAATAGTAGTGCTGGTTTCTTGCTGTTTTTTGTTGTTGTATAGATTTGACCTCGACGACCCCGCACCCTTTTAACCGCTATCGGACCGTTTCAGAATAATGCAACTGTGCTGGTGTGCTGTTAATATATATTGACGGACAACAATTCGGTAATGAATAGGGGTTATGCTGGCCTATAGGTTAATAAAGTCTAGGGACGATTCACAAGGACAGATTGTTTATTCTATTTTTGCAATAAACAGACCTACCGTATGTTAAACACAACTGAAACATTTCTCATAGTACTTTTAACCTCCTCGTGCTCAAAGATTTCAGACTCATAAAGTTTGTGTCTGGATAAAAAATTGCTAACATTATGAACTTATCATACAGCCCAATTGCAATGAAGGCAATTCCAACTGGCGACGATTTTATGGCGACGGTATCGTATTTACAAGTATTTATGCTTTTTGATGTAAAATGCACACATTTTACAGCTTAGTCCCGTCGTAAAGAAAAATCCCTGAAAATGTGATATCTGCGACAATATAGTGTTGTCACGATTACCTCACTACAATATACATATAGTTATCTACAACCAATTATTACAAACACTTAAAAGGCCATGCGGCCCACTGTCATCACTACGATTTGATAAAAAGTCAATGTAACCTGGGGTAGCTTCGATATGACCTCGCCGCCCCTCCACCTTTGACTTCTACCTGCACCCGCACGCACTACAGGAGCAGAAGCTTTGTCAGTCGGTCTGTTGTTCTTAGTCCTGAGGCGGACGTGTTTTGTCCGTGTTTTCTTCGGTCTGTCTCCACGACATAGAGTTTATCCTTCTGTGCGGCTGTTTAGTAGTGTTGTTTTTAGGCACTCAACAGTAGAGTTATCAGTGCCCATGTCAAGTATATGTGTTGCTTGTTAAGTCTTTGCTGTGTCCTCGTTTCTCATTCATCATTCTATTTAATGTTTTGTGTCTATTCAGTCCAGACTGAAAGGTTTCAGTTCTCTCTTCTATTCTATTCTGCTTGTCAGAGAAGCGCTCCGTCTGTTCGGTCCGTGCGCCTGAGGATTTGATGTTAGAAAGTGCTAGGTTCGGTCAATGTGAGATTAGATCCTTGCACGGTTTATATGTGCTGTTCTTTTTTCTGCTCTTAGTTTCCGCTCTTGTTTCGCCTCCACAGCACATGCGTTGGCTTCGTTACTTCTGGATGTGGTTCAATTGTTGTCTGTTATTTTTAAGAGAATGGTCTGATATCCGTCCATAGTGGATGGGTTTTGCTGCTACTCAGTAGAGCGTTTGTGATCTCAGTGTTGTTCTCTGTCCTATTCCGTCACACAGTTGTGCAGTTTATTGTTTGGATAGGGTGTTAGCTTCTGTTCAGTGCTACATTAGAGGCTTGACACACTATAGTGGTGCTGTTTTCTGTGCTGTTTTTTGTTGTTGTGTTTGGGTCTCAATTAAAAACCTCTTGTCGAACATGTTAGCTTCGTGGTACGGTATGAGCTTGTGAGTTAAGTCCCATTGATTAAAAATGGCCTTGTCACTGGCTCGTCCCCCAAATGCCCTACTGACGAACTTTATTTAGCCAGATGGCGAGTCACATACCGTCGCCTCAGAATGTATTTGTTCTATGTCCAACATTTCTTATACTGAGATAATTGAGGTCCAAAGTTTTCATTATGGTAACAGTCACAAATTCACAACTTTACACAAACTGCTTTTTTATACTAAATACAAATCATTAACAGATACTTTCGGTAAAAAAATATTAAAAATTACTTTGGAACCATAGCCCAAAGGTCAATTGGTTTGGAACATAGAACAACTGGTACAATGAAGATTGTAAATTGAGCTTTAAAAAATATTCTATGTCCCATTCAAGAGGAAGAACATGGGAAAATCTTATTTTAAAATGCAAATGTGGTACGGTATCTTCTATAGGCATGCCTTCTTGCTAAATTTCGGTTTTCAAGATTTTTTTTATTCTTATTATTCGAAAAAATCAAAATAACATGCAGGATTTATCGATATAGTAAAAAAGAGATATGGATGTGGATAAAACACAGAACACATCAAAATGAAACCAACACATAAATTTTTCTGTGCCAAATTTATAATTTACAAATTCTTGTGCATTTAGGCCTAGGCCTACTTAAGTTTTTTGAACTGATTCACCACTGCCTATAATTTTTCTTAATTGGCTTGCACAGAATAAAAATTACTTAGCTGTGTGTCTCAAACAGTTATATTCTGTTTACGGGTGCAATATGTGACGTATGAAAAAATTAGATTTTTGTAAAAAATATACATTTTTATAATGTTACTGTTTATTTCTTGTCTTGCCTGTTACGGCTTCATTGATGAAATGGTTTTTACCATTGCTTGCAGTATTTAAGAATGGCTTAACAAAAACTGGACCTCCATTGCTGGCAATGTACTGCAACATTGACCGAATATCTTTTGTCTTTCCTCTGACATCCTGCAGTTTCATTTACGATAGTACCTTTGGTAGGTTAACTAGGCCTAACTGGGGGGGGGGGGGACGGTTTTGCTTGCTCATTTTTTTTGGTCTTACGTTTTGGTGTTTGCCGTTTAAGCAACTTTTTTGGAATTCATCATTGAATGAATTACGATAATACATTTAAACTGGCTTATCTTATGTGATATTTCAATTGCTTCACACTTTGTGACTGGCACTAATAAAAGTTTCATACTTGCTGCGGGCTGTTTGAAATTAAAAAAGTCAAGCAGCATGCAACTGTATTATTTCTAAATGCCACCTTGCCTTTAGGAATAGCCAGCAAGTTTTCTAACAAGACTTAACGGGCTGGAATATTTCGGTTTTTTCAAATAGTGCTCAATACGGCTATGGACAGCATCGATCTCCTGCACGTTACCGTGGCCAGGTTCGCCAAATTTCTGCTCTATTAGATCAACTGTTAAATTTTCCTCCATGATTTTTTTTTCTTTCGAGTTTCCGAGTGAAAATAAGTTTTATTACCAACGTTTCGGGCAGATCTCCCTGCCCATTACCAAGGTAACGAAATACAAATTAAAAAAACATTATGTAAACAAACAAGACAATAACAAATAATATTAAAGACAAAACAAGTTACTGCAACTGGTAAGCATTACAATACAGATCTTTGCGATGACCTTAACAGGCGTTTGGCAGGTGGAGCTTCAGGTGGCTTCTCCCTTGGTCAACTGACTCGCGTGCTCGAGGCCGGGCGAAAACTCGTCCCCTTATATGGCCGGATTTAGATGCTGAGATGCAATGACACCAACTGGTCACACGCACTTGTCTTTTCCGTCCGGCGGTAGTCGTGCCCGTGTAAACAACGAGTACATATGCATGTGGTACGATGTACACCCTTCCGTTATGATACGGGCGCGTAATTAATTGAGAATCTTGTCAAAAGGAGGGCGTTGGCTCTAATCAAACAGCTGTTTGCTGCTCAGATAATTGTAACAAGATAAGGAAAGGCCAGCCTTTGCAGTACTACACACCTCTAAAAAACGCGCAGATTTGTACAAAAAGAGCTTTGATGTTGGAACATTTTTCTCGGGGGCAAGTCCTCCGAACCTCCCCTTTTTCCCTTTGGATTTACAAGTGCTTCAATTTGCCCGTTTTCTATGTCGACGTCTTGATCGTCGTCGAAGTCGTCGAGGTGTTCGGTGTAATAAACGAGGTTGTCGTAAGAAACGAGGTTGTCGTAAAAATCGCCGTTGTTGTGGTCGTCGTCGGGGTGGTTGTTGGGGTGGTCGTCGGCACTGTCCACTTCCTGCATTTTTAAGTTTAGTTAAGTAACGAAAAAAAAATACAGTAGCGATGGAGACACAATAAGATAAGTTTTTTTTTAGGACACAGTAATACTTGTAAGTATAACAAAAACAATTAAAAAGATTGTGTAGCCTGATGAATACAAATGACAATAATACAATTTACATAGCACAACAACATAAAACATACAAATTTAACCCAATAGTATGCACATGCATAAACAAAACAATACATACTACCTACACACATAAATGGTTACAAGGTCTGTAATTGAAAACAAAAAGCAAAAACAAAACAAAATTTAAAAATTTAACATGAAGTTTTGAAAGTCAAGACAGGGTAGCCCCAGGCCCCTAACCACCCACTTTTTCATCCATTTAAAATCCCGGTCTTGAAAAAACTCCATGGAGTAATAAGCTTTGTTAGTTTTTTCGAAATGTGATTGTTCTTACCATTGGTTATCTGTTTTCGGCAATTTATTAATAGTTTATAATTAATATACATAGTTGTTTTGTGTCAGCTTCGTTCTATACTGGGTACAATGAATGTCACTATTTCGACGAGTTTTATGGAGTACATCATGGTTTAAGACAGGTTTATTTGAATGTTCAAGACTTTTTACAAGAGAGGTTGCTTCCAAAATATACAGGGAAAAAAGAGGTAATATTTTATGTTTAATGAACAGTGGCTTGCAGTGTGCCTTCATGTAACTAGATGACTTTTAAGGCCGCACATGTTTCTCATTGCCCTTTTCTGCAGTTTCAATTAAGTAATTACATTTACTGAATGACCTCCAAAATTCAATGCCATAACGTATGTGGGATTCAAAGTTGGAATGAAAAACTAACTTAGCAACATTTAAACCTGAGTCATTCCATATGAAATCAAACAAAATTTGATTATTTTTTTTCTGACCATTTCCGATTTTTCCTGAAATTTGGTACACAGGCAGATACTATTTCAAATAGAAACTGTGATTTTTTTAGATTTTTTGTGATAAGTCGTTTCTGATATATGGGGTCACCAATATTTGACCGCGGGTGACCTCGTTTGCGTATCGCGCCACGATTTTCTCAATAATTCTTCCTAATTATGCTACAGACCTCAATGAGAGCTCATTTTAAAGCTCTTGAAAAGTTGTATCCAGAAAATATCATACACATACACTTTAATGGTAACATCTGGAGTTGTATGTTCTTACATCTGTTGAAGGTCAAAGGTCAATAGCTTAAATACTCCATCTTGGATTGTGTTGAAATTTTTTATTATTTAAGTAAATACATGTGTGAACAATTCCTGAAAATTTCAGCCTGTTATATTAAGGAGTCTTTAGTTATAAATTATTCTTTCTATGATATGTAAGTAATAGCCACGTTGTAGTGTCATTATTCACATTTTCACAGCACATTTTGTCCTGTGTTTTAAACCCCCTTGGTTTGTTCTGAAAAGGCAAAATGCTATCAATATTGTTTGGTACAATTGAAGTAATTAATTTACCTTACTTCTTCAATCTTACCTCAAGAAGTCTTGTCGCTCTATCGCCGTCTTCCTTTTTCACTGTACGTTCTTGCTCCACTTCCACCTAGTTCAACGGAAGCAGTTGAAAGAACATCTTCAAGAGACACAACTAATTCCGTCATCCCGTTCTGGATATGTGAAGGAAGGTGATGGTCCATGTGGAGACAGGAATCTGATTTGTAGTTCATTCATAGTCTTCATTTTCTTCAATACAAATCCAAGCCACCACTGGCCTTCGTACTGTACCGTTACAAAATCATTCACCTCTTCGAAAGATATCTTCTTATTAGGTGTTACTACCACCTCTTCGCTTGAATCTGAAGTGGAAAACTGTTTCACCATCACCATCAATGTAGGCCTATGTGTTGAAGTTGGGATAAATGCATGGAAACTGCGAGTCCCGGTAATAGGTTGGAGTAGGTTGAAACGATTATTTAATATTTGCCTATTGACCTCAATATCTTCAGTTGGCACAAACTTGAAAACACTGCTTTTAAGATTGTCTCTTGCGGCTTGCCCATAGAAATAAGTCCTGAGCAGTCATTATTTGGTCCTCACTCGGTCGTTGGAGACTTGCTCTAGCTGCTAGCCTCTTTACCGACCCACCAACTCCATCACACGGTCCCTTGCCGTGTGATGTGGCAAAGAAATGCCATTCAGCTTGAATACCAAAATCAAGTTTGTGATGACACAGATTAGCAAACTTTTTCTTGTTTTTATACTGAGATGCTGCTCCATCAGAGAAATAAATACTTTGGTTAAATGTTCGATTTTTTGCTGGAGAAGAGGAATAAGTAGTTTTTGAAAGGTGTAAACTGCAACAGTATCGTGAACAAGTGAATCTGATATAAATACATAACTGGTATACTCCAGTTTTGACTGATGCACATAATAACATACAAATGGGTGAAGCGTGGCTGGCTATTAGTCCAGTGGAAGCCCTGTGCCGCATCTTGAACAACAAAGCTATAATTTTCTGCAAAGTCACCTGATACAATTACTTCACCGGGCTGGAGTGTAGATTTTATTTGCTGAGAAAAGCAGCCTGCTGTTTGGCAATAACATCGTGGTTTCGTAAAGTTCAAGTTTATCAAGGAATGAATCGATGAAGTCTCTTGTTGTTTTTTGAACCGTATCGAGATTACAGCGATCGGTTGTCTGCCATTGTTTGTAAGACACTTCATCATTATGTTTTCATCAAACAACTTCTCCAAATCATCCCTCAACTTTGTTGTCCCTGGGCAATATTGGCATAGTCCTAAGTGGCAAATTTGTCTGCTGAGGGGATTGACACATCATGCTTGACAGAATATGATGGTATGTTTGAAACTGGGAATCTTGAGATAGTGTTGCTAATTTTGAACCAATTATCATCAATTTAACATTTTGATGGATAGTGCACACGCAAACCGAGTGCGTTCCTGAGCACCTGGCAGAACACAGTGTTTTGGTCGCAGCTCTGCAAATTTAGAAAACCCGACCTTTAAGTTTGGATGCTTTTCTTTAAATGCTCTGTATGTTTCTTTTAAATTAGTTAAGACAAGTCTCTTCTGATGTTGAACACGGCACTTGCCTTCCTTAATTGACACATAATCTTTTTACCAGGCAGCATTCTGCTAATAGAATCGTCTTCATACAAATCCTGAATAAGTTTCACTGTAGTTTCTGGTAGCAGCTTGCCTGGTTTGGGATTTGTTTTTGCAAGAATTCCTTGTTCCATTACAAGTTTCTTTGCCTGTCGTACCATGAAATTAGGGGCACCAAACTCTTCCTCCACTCTTCTTGCAGTCCAATTGATAGGAAGAATCGACAAAATGGTCACTTTTTCACTTCGACTACTACTTGACTGAAACTTTTCTTCAGCTGAGACATAATAGTTGTATAATCTTCATTGAAATCGGCATTATCATCTGATGAAGAAGGGCATTCATGTATACCTGAGGTTTCGGTGATATCATTTTCAACTTTTTGACGAGTTTTGACTTAATTTTTCTCAATTTTCTCTTTGGATACTGCTTTCCTGCAAGCTTTTTAGGGTCCACAGGTGAGTCATCAGGAAAGATCGATCGTAAACCTTGGTTGAGGCTATCAGTTGCACTATTTGGAGGCACAAACTCATCCTCAGAAATAGTGTTAGCATTGTCAATTTTTGTTGGTGTAGCGATCAGCTCATCTACATTCCCTTCCAAGTTATTTAGTCTCTGAATGAGTAGCAATCTACATGCATGACAAGTTTTTTTGCCAGGAATAAGTTTAGCTACTGAAGAATATTTTTTCGCCATATTTAATGTCAATCACCCGGAGATTCTTACGGCGTTGAATATTTGGATGGCGATACTAAAGGATCACAACATATCTTTTGGTTTAAGGAAAATAACTGTAAAAATCTTTTCTCGTGTTCACACAGATATTATGAATTTCCACATGGTCAAAACGCACCTTTAAGAGTGTGACCTCTTCTTCCATGAAGTCTGCTAATGTTTTATAAGGAATATTTAAAGTGCATTCTTCTCTCCTATATGTCCCAATAGAGCACATTATCACAACTAATCAATCACTGATTTTCACTGATATTAACATTCTATTAAATACATGTTTGTTCACACTTCACACTTTGTTATTTCACTTTGAACACTGTTCTAGATCAATGGAAAACACAGATAAATTTAAATTCACCCAAGTATTCAATATTAATATGAAAACACATGCGCTTGTCTGAACACTAATCTTGTACTGACAAGAAAACACTCCCATGCAAAAGGTTTGGTCTATGCTGCAAGTTTCAACAGGATTGTGAAGAATATGAACACCTGCTATGTGACTCACTCAGCAACCCATGTTTTAACCCAACGAGTTTGAACATGATTTTGAAGAATATGTGAATTGTGAAATTGAAATAAACACCTGACTCATAAGCAACTCATTAATCAAGACTTACATTAGAGGCATAACCAAACAATATTGATAACTGTCGGCGCAAGGCGAGGATGTACACGCGACCTAGAGTTCTAGTTGAGAAAGTTTAGAACTTTCCTAGGTAATGACGGGGAGGAGTGGACTGTATATTAATGAGGGATGGAAATAGGGGTTGGAGCTAAGAGCAGAGGAATAGTGCCGTAAGCAGAGCTATTACCACATACCTGGTTGGACGTGTTGTTGGTGGACGTACTGACGACGTGTAGACGGGAACACAAGGCAGACGACGTGGTGCGGCGGAGGGCGTGTAGAGCGGCACTAAATGTTAGAACTTACACTAAAACTTGCGAGAGAGTTATGCTATTATATTATACTAAACACACGTGAGTTTACCCTCAGAGAGAAGGGTGGGCGCGTTGGGAGAATGCACACGAAACTAGAGGTAACGTGGCGAGGAGGTTACACGCACACACACTTGATGTAATGCGCGTGGAGGTTAATGTACTTAGACACTGCACTTGCACACTGCCCACAGTTCTACACGTGGCGATGGTAACTGCAGTCGCAAAATCTCGGTGCGGACGGAGATTCTCAGTCAGCACTTTGTGTATAATAGATGCGTAGTGACACCTGTTGAGGATTAGGTGAACTATGAGGAAGGAGAGAGAGGGATATTTTGAATCGGCTTTAACATACCGGCCACCAAAATGAAGTGGCATTTTCATGGCTAATCTGACGTAAAGCAAAGAGAAGAGACAAAGAGGTTGCTTAAAAGCAAGATAGTCAGACGAGAAAAGAGAAAATGAGAGTTCTTAGCAGAATTGCTATGAGAACTAAAAATACAAGAAAACTGTACAAGAGGGGTGCTGTGCTTTTATGCAACAGGGAGGGTGAATGAGCTTGTTGACGGGTCTAGTATACGACCTGATGAGGTGGCGTATAGAGGCGACACGAACAATGCCATCGCGACCAGGGTGCAGATTAATGATGCGCCCTATCGGCCAGATTGAGGGAGGTGCTTGAAGCTTCAAGCACGAAAACCACATCTCCGATTTGGAGGTTCGGGTGGTTCCTGGTCCATTTTCCGCGCTGCATCTGGTATGTAGATACTCGCGGACCAACGGGTCCAGAATGCTTGGTGGAGTTGTGTCTCACGCGGTGCCAGCGTGACAGATCGATGCGTTTGTCCGGCTCGATGCGTTCGGGCGGGCAAGTAATGGTGCACCGGTCAGAAAGTGACCTGGACTCAGATAGTCGGGTCCATCAGCTGGGTCTTGAGGCGTAGCACACAGAGGGCGGCTGTTCAGGACGGCCTCGATGCGTGAGAATAGAGTGGCATATTCTTCATGCGTGTGCGGAGTGTCAGAGATGAGGCGACGAAGAAGAGATTTAGCTGATTTCACACCTGCTTCCCAGATGCCTCCGAAGTTGGGTGCATAAGGAGGATTGAAGTGCCATTGGATTTCACGACTGGCTAGAGAGTCAGAGATCGAGGGGTCAGACTGGGCGAGGAAATCGGGCACTTTACGAATGTGACGAGCAGCACCCACATAGTTGCGTCCACAATCAGAGTAGATGTGGGCTGGTAGACCTCTACGCGAGATGAACCTATCCATGGTGGCTAAGAAGGCCTCTGTGGAGAGCTCAGAAACCATTTCCAGATGTACAGCTTTGGTAGCCATGCATACGAACAAGCATAGGTAGCCCTTCGTACTTGGAGCGTTTCTGCGGTTGCTGGTCTTCACTGAGAAAGGTCCAGCATAATCAGTGCCCGTGTGCATGAAGGCACGTGAGGGTTGTACGCGAACGGCTGGGAGGTCAGCCATTCTTGTCTTGATATGAAGCATTGAAGACGACACGGAGCTTTGTACTCGAACTGGTGAGCTTGTGCACACAGTGATGAGGGATCACGTAACCAGCAGGCTGAAGAGCAGGCTGCATGTGCTCAGCGCTGATGTAGTCCTTCATGAAGAGCTGATATGTTTCATGATGCTCGGGTTGCGCCTGAGACGGCGCTCTAAGCTCAAATAAATTTGATAACGCGGAGGGGTT
>JAMZAV010002720.1:0-86097 GCA_024449915.1 Sweltsa coloradensis
AAAAAGGGGGGGGGGGCCCACGTCACGGTGTCATGTCTCGTCGTCGGTGTTGTGTCATTGTCATCGTCGCCGGGTATCGCGCCGGGGGTCGTCAAGGGAAGGGTGCAAGGTCCCGACGACGATTGCAGAGCTCGCCTCTATTTTCGGGGAGTAAATAACTACCCTTCATACTAGCTGATGTTAGCGAGGTTGACTTTTTCTCTTGATTGAATCGCCTCGGCAGAGCTATGCTCTGGGCCAATTCTACCCGGGCCCCCACGTCGTGGTCGTCTCCGTCTGTGTCATCATCTGTCTGTATTGTCATTGTCGTCGCCGTCGGGGAGGTAGTTAAAGGGAAGGGGAAAGTTCCCAGACGACGACCCAGAGCTCGTCATTAGTTTCAGGGAGAGATCTCCCCTAATGACGGGCCAAACCACGAGAAGGTTGCGAGTTGGAATTTGAGAGACTAGGGGTTGAGAGGACATTTTTTTTGTTTATTTGGATTAAGGACGCGTCAACCGTTAGGTCATAATTCACCCACTCTAACCTAGGGGGGGGGGGGGGAGGAAGGGCCCATGCTGGTCAGAACAGCCACGGGTAAGGCGTGGGAAGGGGTGTTTTTCACGTCACGGTCGTCTTTGACATGGTACTTATAGTCGAAGTTGTCGTCTTCGTCGTCACGGACGTAGTTGTGGGTTTGGTTTATTTGGATTAAGGACGCGTCAACCGTTAGGTCATAATGCACCACTCTAGCCTAGAGGGGGGGGAGGAGGGGTCCATGCTGGTCAGAACCAGCCACGGGAAAGGGGAGGAAAGGGGGTTCTCACGTCGCGGTCTTCATTGTCATCGTTATCGTTCGTGGGAAGCAAGTTTTTTTGTTTATATGTTTTAAGGGCGCGTTTAACCGTTAGGTTTGATTGGTTGATTGGATAATGCTTAACGTCTCATATAAATGCACTGTGGCTAATCGACGACGACGACGGAGAAACTAGGACGCTTCAACCGGGTAGGTCATATTGCGCCGCCTGTGAATGAAAGTAAATGAGAAGAGTTAATGTGGTATGTTTATGATTAGATTGTTTTCTAAGTGTATAAATAACAAAATAAAATGATGATGATGAAAGTAATAGCAAAATAAAAGTTATGTATGTGAATGAAAAGAAAGAAAAGAAAAGAAATGTGTATGATGTGAATTAAATGGATGAGAAATTTAGAAAGTTTGTCGCCGTTATCATATGATAGAAGTTCTTCATATATTTGAAAGAGATCAAATTGCATGCGCAAGGCATCATATTTGGTACATTCTGCTAGCATATGATGTACGGTTAAAGGTACATAACATGTGTCACATATGGGAATAACCTTTTCTCTGGTTAAGAGATATCCGTGAGCTAGGCGTGTGTGGCCTATTCGAAGTCTAGACAATACCACCTCTTCTCTACGTGAGAGTCGAAACGTAGGTGGACGAATTTATTAGTCAAGTGGGCATATCACACTACGCAATTTGTTATTTTGAAAACACATCCCAAGATGCTTGTCGCAAATCCAACAACCTTTGGTTGAATCCACTCTTGACATATGACCGAACTGTTAAATAGTTTGAACTTAAATTTTTAAATAGACATCCGTGACCAGGTAACTTAGATCTGCAATAAAATGAGCAAAATCCATTTCGATTTAAATTTAAAAAAATAATAAACTAAAAAAATAGCTTAACATGTGTAGAAATTATATTAACGACAATGGTTTTGCTTTTGAAAAAAAATCACTGCTTCCTAGATGCTATACTCGGTTGCAATGGAGGCAATGGAAACATATTTGTGCAGTTATGCAGTGACCAAGGTGTATCGAATCTTGCACGTTCAAGGTACCCCAAAATTCAGCTCGGAGATTGAGTAAACCTTGCAATTTCTACACGAATTTCGTTCTGGCTATGTTTTCCATAGTATTGTCACAGATTACACAGACTACACTGCGTTATGTGCATTTCGAAACATGTTTTATACTTTTTAAATACAATCTAGAAATTACAAAATTTTTCCCGACTAGAGGATTGAACCCAGGTCTCCCACATTTCTGATATAATTACGCCTTATCCAAGTAGACTAGAAAAACTCCAAAGTCGTTGTTAGACGAGAGAGCGAGCCATCAACATTCCCTTTCTTCCCCCTGCCCCCAAGCCTCTAGCCTATCATAGGCTATTTTTTTGTATATTTGGATTTAAGGACGCGTCATTCGTTAGGTCATAATGCACCACTCTAACCTAGGGGGGGGGGAGAAGGGGCCCATGCTGGTCAAACCAGCCACGGGTACGGGGAGGAAGGGGGGTTTCTCACGTCGCGGTCGTCATCGTCTTTGTCATCGTTCGTTGTGTCATTGTCATCGTCGTCGTTGAGGTCGTCAAGGGAAGGTGGAGGTGTCCCCGACGACGATTGCCAGAGCTCGCGTCTATTTCGGGGAGTAATATACTCCCCTCTTATTTCCTTGTACGATTAGCAGAGCTGGGCCATCTGGGTCAATTCTACCCAGGGCCCAGACGGGGGTCACAAAATATATAAACTTTTTTTAGTGATTATAAATAACAATAATATATACTCCGTTTATAAGAAAAAGGGATTCATGGTAAGGCGACTGCTGCATTATGACGATGACGTCAGTAATTTAGGGTGCTTCAAAAGGTTAGGTCATATTGCGCCGCCTGTGATACTGTTGGAATTGAATTCCTTGCGCGATTCATGTAAATATTTTAGATTATTTAAGAATTTATTTAGATATACTTCTATACTCAATGGTAACAGTGGATTAGGACACGACGTCGTGAGAAACAAGCGCCTTAACCGGGTATGTCATACATCGCGTGGCTAGTTGTAAGTTAATAAAGTGTGTAATTTTTTTTTAATATGTTCTCTAGGTTGGGATTTAAAATAAATTATAATGATGCCGTTCTGCAGCGAACTCACTATCTCACAAAAAAATGATCTTGTGCCGTTTGAGTTGAATTGTAAACTTCAGACGCTTCGCTCCCTCGTCTAACGAGCGCGTCAACTTTTATGTTATGTTGCGTCACTCTACCTAGGGTGTGTATTTAATTATCTAAAAGCTTTACTTTATTATAAAGGGCGCGTTTACCCAATAATAAAATTGTAACATTACGACAACGTGAGAAACTATAGGGCATTTTAACCAGTTAAGTCAATTGAGCCGCCTGTGATATTGTATGGTAATGAAATCTGTGTATGCTGTGTTGATGATTATATTTTTTTCAAAGGTAAAAAAGGAAAAAAAATGATGGAGGTGATAGTAATAGAAAAAATTATAATTATTTAATTTAATAAAGAATGCAAGTGTTTGATGTGAATTAAATTACTTTGAATGCGAAATTTAGAAATTAGCCACCGTTATCATATTATAGAAGTTCTCAAATGATCGAAAGAGAACAAATTTCGTGCTCAAGACATCATATTTGGTACATTCTGCTAACATATGATGTACGGTGTGGCCTCAGGCCTATTCGAATTCTGGACAATACCACCTCTTCTCCACTTGAAAGTCGAGACGTAGGAGTACGAATTTTATTAGTCAGTGTGGGCATCACACTATGTAATTTGATATTTTTCATTACATCCCATGATGCTTGTCGCTAATCCAACAAGCGTTGCTTGTATCCACTCTTGACATCTAGAACGGGAACTAGATTGAAATCAACGTCGCGGCGCTGGGAAGCTTCCTTATCAGCAGGGATAGTCCGCAGGTACCAACAACAATTTTCGTTCTTACAAAATACTAATACTGTATCTTAATTATACTCAAAGTGAAATTTATCTACCTTAATTGTTATCAAGTCAAACAACGAATGATTTTCTGGTAAAACCGTGTGATAGTTTGTTAAAATTTATTTATACACTGCATGGATATACGACTCATTCACGTCTTTATTTTTCATATGCTGGGAATAATAACTACATATATATTTTCCTTGGGTAGAATTTTTGAATGGGTGTTTTTTTCTTTATCTCTCAGGATACATTAAGTATACATTTTTTTGTATTTTCCATTATGCTGGGATATTTATTAAACATTAATTCATTAGCAAAACATATCTACACAAATCATTATTATCAGATTTTGGCCACACCACACCACTGCAATTTACCTAATCTAGGTCCATAGGTCTTCTTAATATATTATCACCTGTTTAAGCAAAAATACACATACAACAATATTAATTTCCCTTAGAATGTTTGCACTAACATTGTAGTTTACATTTGCCCCTTGCCATGTCAAGTTAAAAGGGGTGCGCCGATTGTTTCAAGAAAGGTTCTCGTCGCTACTCGCTGGTGACGGAACTCAACACAAGTGTTCTGCTTGTGACCTGCTCAGGGTTGGATAGTCCACACTTCCTTGCAATGGTCACTCAATTCTCATCATCAACTATCATTATAATCACCGAGTCACTTATTTAAGACGCCACTTAAAATGGTATGAATCTTTTATCTTTTTCTCGGTGGATGTATTTGAGTATCCAAATCTGTTTAGCCAATTGGTTCACCATTTTAAAAATCTTAAGATCTAGGAATGAACAACAGTTGTTGCCATCATGTATTTGACATGTGCCATTCGATTTTTTTTGGTTTATTTGGATTAAGGACGCGTCAACCGTTAGGTCATAATGCACCACTCTAACCTAGGGGGTGGGTGGGGGGGGGGGTGGGAGGAAGATGGGCCCATGCTGGTCAGAACCAGCCACGGTAAAGGGGAGGAAGGGGGGTCTCTCACGTCGCGGTCGTCATTGTCTTTGTCATTGTTCGTGGTGTCATTGTCTTTGTCATCGTCGCCGGGAGGTCGTCAAGGGAAGGGGGCAAGGTCCCCGGCAACGATTGCCAGAGCTCGCCTCTAGATTCGAGGAGTAATATACTACTCTTCTTACTAGCTGATGTTTGCAAGGTGGACTTTTTCTCTTGAATCGCCTTTTACGATTAGCAGAGCCATGCTCTGGGCCAATTCTACCCCGGGCTCAGACTCCAAATGGAAAAACTCCAAATGGAAGCAGCATACGATGACGTGAGAAACTAGGGCGCTTCAACCGGTTAGGTCATATTGTGCCGCCTGTGATATTGAAAGTTTATGAGATGAGTTAATGGTGTGTTTGATATGCTAGGATAATGCTATATGCAATTTTCCTTTGGACATTATTGACCAATTGTCCACAAAGGAGGACGTTCCTTTGCTGCTACACGTGGGAAGTTAAATTGACATATCTTCCATTAGGTTCATTAGGTCGTATTCGCCAGTGGTGTTTGGATACAGGTCCGTGCTGTATAGATACTGTCTCAGGTGAAAAGAAGAAGTATGGCGGGTAAATATGGGTAAATTTGTTGTCCGTGTAGATTTCCTATAAAAATCTTTGTATTGCCCATTGTTTCTTGAAATGAGGAACCATTGAACTAAACAGATTGTATATTCTAAACCGTGACTTGGCGCGGTCTCTTGTATGCGGCGTGATGTGGCCAAAGTAGGAGTCACGACGACACATTACGCAGGGGTGGACTTCTCTTCGGAGACGGTCGTGACGCCGGAGGCCACCGACGATGTGTCGTCACCGCTCGAGCCGGCACACGACAGGCTCGGGAATCTCTTCTGGAGGGCAGCGCGGTACTTCGGGTGACTGCCGAACATACACGAACCAACATTAGTATATAGTCTAGTTTATTTGGACTAGGGAACGTCAACCGGTAGGTCATAATGCACCACTTTAGCATACAACTATAATAGGAGATGTAGGGAGATGTGTGTACCACATGCTGGGTAGAACCAGCCATGGGTAGCGTTATGAAGGGTGTAGGGGGGTTTCTATCTTACGTGGTCGTTATTATCTTTGTCATCGTTTGTGTTGGCATGGTCGTCAAGGGAAGGGGAGAGGTCCCTGACGACGGCCGTCAGAGCTCGCCTCTACTTTTATGGAGTTTTAGCTGATGTTTGCGAGATAGACTATCTCTTTCCTCGCCTTTTGCGATTTGCAGAAGCATATTCTGGGCCAAATTCAAGAAAAGGATAATACTGTGACTATATAATACATTATGTAACAACAACAACAATCAACAGATTTAAGGCCGCTCTAACCGTTAGGTCATTATGTGCCACTGTATAGCCTCTAAGAGTTGGGTTGTGGACAGACCCATGCTGGACAAATCCAGTCACAGGCAAAGGGAGGGAAGTGTGGTTTCTCACTCAAATGGCCAGAATTCTCCTTTATTTTCGGGGAGTTATATACTCTCCTTGAACTTATAATTGTTTGTAGATGTTTGCGAGATGGACTTTGTCTCTTTCCTCGACTCTTACGATTAGCAGAGCCACTCTTGACCAAATTCTACCCCGGGCCCAGATGGAGAAATTTGTGTTTGTGTGTTTGGAGCGCGTCAACCGTTATGCCATAATGCGTCACTCTATCCTTGGGTATGTGGGGAGGAAAATCCCAAACTGGTCAGAACTAGCCAAAAGGACAAGCAAGTGGGGTTGATTTCTCGATTTGGTTATTCGGGAAACACTTCCGTAGGTGTAATTGTTATTATTTACTACAATCCAGAAATTAAAAAAGTCCGCCCCCAACCGGGAATCGAATCACGGATCTCCCGCATTCCAGACAGGCGTCTTAACCACTAGACCATCAGGACGGGTACATATTTTAAAACTCTGAATTGTATTTGAATTATACATCTGAATGGATGGAACAGTACTGCTAGTTTTTAATCAGTGCATGATATGTACCTAATGCCGTAGACAATCGGGTTGTAGACGGCGTTAGCCTTGGCGAAGACCGACCCCCAGATGGTGGCGAGCGGAGATATCTTTGCCCCGGCGAAGATGCCGGTGGCGTTGATGACGAGGTAGGGCGTCCACGCGAAGAACCACAGCGCGATGGTGCAGAGCGCGACCTTGGCCAGCTTGCACTCGGCCGAGGTGTTGGAAGCCTCTGCAGACCGCAGCGACGCCACGTTCATCTTCTTCGCCTGTTCTCTCATGTTCTTCTCGTGAGCCGCAACAGCCTGCGAACATGGGGTGGATTCAGTAATTAGTTTAATTTAATTGGATTAAGGGCGCGTCAATCGTTAGGTCATAATACAACGTCACTCTAGCCTAAGGGGATATGGGGGAAGGGGCCCATGCTGGTCAGAACCTAGGTCAGAACCAGCCGGGGGAAAAGGGGGGGTTCTCACGTCGTGGTAGTCATTGTCTTTGTCATTGTTCGTTGTGTCTTTGTCATCGTCGTCGAGGGAAAAGGGCAAGATCCACTATGACGATTGCCAGAGCTCGCCTCTATTTTTGGGGAGTAAAATACTACCCTTCATACTAGCTGATGTTTGCGAGGTGGACTTTTTCTCTTGAATCGCCTTTTACGATTAGCAGAGCCATGCTCTGGGCCAATTCTACCCCGGGCCCAGTCGGGGGCTCAAGGGAAAGGGAATGTGACCCCGAAGACGATTCCTAGAGCTCGCCTCTATTTTCGGGAAGTAAGGTTTATTTTTTGTTTATTTGGATTAAGAACGCGTGAACCGTTAGGTCATAATGCACGTCACTCTAGCCTAGGGGATATGGGAGGAGGGGCCCATGCTGTCAGAACCAGCCACGGGAAAGGCGAGGTATGGGGGGATCTCACGTCACGGTCGTCATCGTCATCGTTCGTTGTATCATTGTCATCGTCGTCGGGGAGGTCGTCAAGGAAAAAGGGAGGTGTCCCCGACGACGATTGCCAGAGCTTGCCTCTCGTTTCGGGAAGAAATATACTCCCCTCTTACTAACTGATGTTTGAGAGGTGGTCTTATTCTCTTGAATCGCCTTTTACGATTAGCAGAGCCATGCTCTGGACCAAATTCTACACCGGGCCCAGACGGCGATTATATTTGTTTTATTTATTTGGATTAAGGATGCGTCAACCGTTAGGTCATAATGCACCACTATAGTCTAGGCTAGGGGATATGGGGAGCAGGGGCCCATGCTGATCAGAACCAGCCACGGGTAAGGGGAGGGAGGGGGGTTTATCACGGCGGCGACGGCAATTATAGAACAAATAGAATATGTAGTAGGGTTTAATTTTTACTTTTTGATGACAATAATTTCATATTGTTTTTTCCCTTTTTTGTGGTCAGTCTTAGTGTTAGGCATATACAATTATTATGGAAGTAAGTACATTACATAATAATGTATAGATAAAATTCTAGAGATTATATGTACATTTTTATTTGTCTTAATTCTCTGGCCTAGCTAGTTTTTCCTTTATTTTAAACAGGGTTCTACTCATTTAACTCATCTATTTGTAGCCTATTTATATAACACTTAGCACAATACTTAGTAATGGTTTAAGAAATGAACCAGGCTTATAATACTACGTGAGCAACTAGGGCGTTCAAACTATAATTGGCTGTATTGCGCCTCATGTATTGTTGTTGTGAAACACGGACCACCTTAATAAGATAATTGAATTTGTTCGTTTGTTATAGTTACATTGTTTCTAAGTTTATATAATAAATACAACTGAAATGATGCTATTGAAAATGATTGCCTTGTGTAAAAATGAAATGTTTTCCAAGAAAAATAATTTTGGCCGCGTCAACCGTTAGGGCATAAGGTCAGAACTATTGCAGATGATGAAAGCTACATGAGAAACTAGGGCGTTTAACCGGGCAGGTCATATTGCGCCTTCTGTGATGTTGTATGTAGAAAATTAAATTTGTTGTTCGTTTGTCACATTGTTTTCTAAGTTTATATGATGAATAAAACTAATAAAGATGGTGGTGAAAATGATTGCCTTGTGTAAAAATGAAATGTTTTGGGAGAAAAATAAATTTGGTTAAGTTAGTTGATTCAAGTTTACTTGAATTAAGTCGTTGGGGATGTCGTAAGGGAATGAGGATAGATGACGACGAATGCCAGAGCTCGCCCCTTGTTTCGGGGAGTTACTTAGAGTACTCCCTTAGGCCTTAATACTTGGTGAAGTTTGCTAGATGGACTTTGTCTCTTTCCTCTCTTTTTACAATAAGCAGAGCCATGCTTTGGGCCAAAAAAAATAATACACATTCCCAAATAATACTTTAGAAACTATAGTGGACCGGGTCGGTTATATTGCGCCGCCTGTGATAAGTTAAAACATAGGTACAGTATAGTGGTTTGTTTATAAATGTTGTTATCTTAAGTATATTTGTATTAAAGGCGCATTAACCGTAAGGTCATAATGCGCCACTCTAGCCTAGGGGATATGGGAAGGAGGGGCCATGCTGGCCAGAACCAGCCACGGTTAGTGGAAGGAAAGGGGAGGGTTCTCACACCGCGGTCGTCATCGTCTTTGTCATCGTTCGCGGTGACATTGTCATTGTCATCGTCATCGGGGAGTTCGGGGGGAAAGGGGAGGTGTTCCCGACGACGATTGCCGAACTCGCCTCTAGTTTCGGGGAGTAATATACTCCCCCTCTTACTAGCTGAACTTTGAAGTTTATTAGGTTTAAGCGACGCGTCAACCGATAGGTCATATTTTCCAACGTCTTTCCAACGACGACGACGTGAGAAACTAGGGCGCTTCAACCGGTTAGGTCATATTGCGCCGCCTGTGAATGAAAGTAAATTAGAAGAGTTAATGCAGGTATGTTTGATGATTAGATTGTTTTTAAGTGTATAAATAACAAAATAAATTGAAGATGAAGAAAGTAATAGCAAAATAAAAGTTATGTATGTAAATGAAAATAAAGAAAAGAAAGAAATGTGTATAAAGTTACTTAAAGTTTGTTAAATAGATTACTTTGGATGAGAAATTTGGAAAGTTTGTCGCCGTTATCATATGATAGAAGTTCTTCATATGATTGGGAGAGATCAAATTGCATGCGCAAGGCATCATATTTGGTACATTCTGCTAGCATATGATGTACGGTTAAAGGTACATCATCACATGTGCCACATATGGGAATAACCTTTTCTCTGGTTAAGAGATATCCGTGTGTTAGGCGTGTGTGCCCTATACGAAGTCTAGACAATACCACCTCTTCTCTACGTGAGAGTCGAGACGTAGGTGGACGAATTTTGTTAGCCAATGTGGGCATCACACTACGCAATTTGTTATTTTGCAACACATCCCAAGATGCTTGTCGCAAATCCAACAATCTTTGCTTGAATCCACTCTTGACATCTGGAACGGGAACTAGATTGAAATCAACGTCCCGACGCTGGGAAGCTTCCTTAGCAGCCCTATCAGCGTGTTCATTTCCCTCTATGCCCACGTGTCCAGGTATCCAGCAAAACTCTATTATATAACCCTTAGAGGTTAGTTTTTCTAAATAGAATTGGATGTCTTGTACCAAATGATGACTTGAATACATGAGTTCTATAGCTTGAAGTGAACTTAAACTATCTGAACACAAAAGGTATTCTCCACAACGACAACGTAGAATGTATTTAAGAGCTTCACGGATGGCGAATAGCTCTGCAGTGAAAACTGAACACACGTCGCTTAGCCTGAAACGTTCAGTTAAGGTGGAGCAATAAAAAGCACTTCCAACCTTGTTGTCAATTTTGGAGCCATCTGTGAATACCAAAGTAAACCTTTGATGTTCATGGCAAATCTCTCTAAAGTTAATTTTGAATACACTATCGCAAGTAGAGTTTTTATCAAAACGACAAAGGTCAAATATAATAATCGGCTCTGGTGTAGACCAGGGCGGGTTATTGCTAAATACAAAATTAAAAACTTGTGGCAGATGAAATTCTATAAGATTAAACAAAAGTTTACATCTTAATCCCGTTGGAAGAGATGCCTTGGGTTTGTTATCAAAGTGTCTGACATATGTCGTGTTAAAAACATTCCGATTTGCTGGATGGTTAGGCATAGCTTTAATTTTCATTACATACGTACCCATCAAGAGGTTTCTTCGTTCTGCCAAGGAGGACACACCTGACTCGGCATACAAGCTGACTACCGGGCTTGTTCGAAATGCACCAAGAGCAATACGAAGACCACAATGGTGGACAGTGTCTAGAAGTTTAAGGGTTGTGTTACTTGCTGAAGAGTATACGAAACATCCATAGTCTATCTTGGAGCAAACTAGAGATCCGTAAATTCTCAACATGCAAGTCCTATCTGCACCCCACGATGTATTACTGAGAACTTTCAATAGGTTGATTTTCAACATGCATTTTTTGCGTAACTCAACAACGTGGTCTCTCCAATTAGCTTTTGTCAAACACCATGCTGAGAAGACGGACATTTGTTTGAATAGAAGTTCTACATTGTTAAACGATAGTTGTGGGTCATTTTGGATTCCTTGAAGACGGCAAAAGTGAATGCACTGAGTTTTTTTCGGGAGAGAATCGTGTCCCCCGCTTTCGAGCCCATTCACTTAATTGTTCAATCCAATTTGCACGTGTCTTTGAGCTGTTGATAAATTTACCGATCTGTAGAAGATTCCCAGGTCATCTACAAATAGGCATGACATTAGGCTCTTTGGGATACAATCCACTACACTGTTTATTCCAATAGCAAACAGTGATACCGACAAGACCGAGCCTTGTGGTACACCTGTTTCCAGTGAGAACGAGTCTGACAAAACGTTGTTAACACGCACTTTAAAAATTCTATCTTTAAAAAAGTTTTCTAAAAATTTTGGCATGTGCCCTCTAAAACCCCACTCGTGAATCTGTTGAAGTATATTATACCTCCATGTTGTATCGTATGCTTTTTCAATGTCAAAAGCACACCAACAACATGTTGTTTTGGCGAACGTAAGGGGTGTCACGGGGGCACGCGGGGTGGACAGGCCTGTGCTGGTCATAACCAGCCACATGCAAGTGGAGGACATGGGGGTAGGTGATGTTTGAGAGATGGACTTGTCCCAGAAGGTTCTCGTACGTATGTGTGTAATGGTGGATCGTACCTGTACAATGAAGAAATACGAGTAGCAGATCAAGCCCAATGGAAGGAAGTAAACGAAGAAGCCGTATGCCATGAGATAGCTGCGGCTTAGGATGTCCTTGCTGAGGTAGTCTGTGCCACAGGCAGTCATGTTGCCTTCGGGTACATACCTAGAAGCACAGGGAGTTGTTGACTTTATTTGATACAGTTATAATATTTCAACGTTAGAAGTAAAATTTAACTTCCGAGTAATGTGGTAGCAAATTCTATGCAACAGAGACAACAATTACTTTGTAAGAGCATGGACTTATAATAGTAACTGGCGTTGTAAGAGGATGCAACGTCGACGTGAGAAAAAGGGCGTTTCAACCGAGTAAGACATGTTGCACTGCCTGTGACAAAAGTTAATGAATTAAATTTGTTTGGGTGTTAGTTTTTCATATTGTTCTTGAAGTTTATAAAAGAACATAAAATTTGCGATATAGATATTAGTGATTTAATTGAAACATGGAATGTTTTTGTCCTACAGTAATGAAGATTTTAGAAAGACGACGACGTGAGAAACTAGGGCGCTTCAACCGGTTAGGTCATGTTGCGCCGCCTGTGAATAAAAGTGGATGAGATACGTTAATGCAGGTATGTTTGATAATTAGATTGTTTTCTAAGTGTATAAATAACAAAATAAATTGATGCAAAATAAAAGTTATGTATGGGAATGAAAAGAAAGAAAAGAAAGAAATGTGTATGATGTGAATTAAATTTTGTTAAATAGATTACTATGGATGAGAAATTTAGAAAGTTTGTCGCCGTTATCATATGATAGAAGTTCTGTTTGTCGATGTTGTCAATATTTTCCAGAGTCTATTATTTGGTATTGATGTCATCATGTTATTTACCTATTCCAGCCAACCATGGGGAAGACCGTCCATGCAACGGACATCGCCCAGACCAGCAGAATCCTCAACATGGCTGTTTTGTTCGTCATTGGCTGAGCTGACAATCCCTAGAAGAATATTTACATTAGTCAACTGACTTGCACTGCAAGGTTTTTAATTGTTTCCTTATATTATTTGGCTTTAAAAGCGAATCAACCGTTAGGTCATTACGTTCTGATGGCTAGCCCCATACCTTGACGATGACATTGTATCGATCCAGAGCTATCATTGTCATCGTCCATATTGAGGCACATCCGTATAGAGAGCCCAGCATTCCGTAAACTTCACAGAAGAGCGGACCTGTAAAGGGGATAAACCATCAATAAATTTTATTTCCATTGAATGGATGTGTTTTTTTTTAAATTTATTTGGATAAAGGGCGTGTCAACCGTTAGGTTATAATTCTCCACACTATAAGCCTATAAGGGATGACTGAGGAAGATCCCATGTTAGTCAGAACCAAGGTCTACTAGATCTCTGCCTAGCGGAGGATCGTCTAACCATGGATTTACAAGGCGCCAGTTACTATTATAAGTCCATGGTCTAACTCTCTAACCTAAGTGGCTATACGAGCGAGTTAGACGAGCCTCCGCCAGGTGGCGGAGATGTAGTAGACCTTGGTCAGAACCAGCCACGGGTAAGGGGTGGAACGGGGGTGGTTTCTCATGTCGCGGTCGTCATCGTCCTTTTCATCGAACGTCTTGTCATGGTCCCCATCATTGGGGAGGTCGACAAGGGAAGGGGGAGGGGTCCACGACGACGACTTCCAGAGCTCTCCTATACTTTCTAAAAGTACTCCCCTAATTGATGATGGAAGCGAGATGGACTTTTTCTATTGAATCGCCTTTTACGACTACCATGGAGCCATGCTCGATTAAACCTCTACCCCGGAAGTTACTTTTTTATTTGGATTAAGGACGCGTCAACCGTTAGGTCATAATGCACCACTCTAGCCTAAGGGGGGGGGGGGGGAGGGGCCCATGCTGGTCAGAACCAGCCACGGGTAAGGGGAGGAAGGGGGGTTTCTCACGTTGCGGTCGTCATTGTCTTTGTCATCGTTCGTTGTGCCATTGTCATCGTCGCCGAGGGGTCGTCAAGGGAAGGGGGCAAGGTCCCCGACGACGATTGCCAGAGCTCGCTTCTAGTTTCGGGGTGTAAGATACTCCGCTCTTACTAGCTGATGTTTGCGAGGTGGACTTTTTCTCTTGAATCGCCTTTTACGATTAGCAGAGCCATGCTCTGGGCCAATTCTACCCCGGGCCCAGATGGGCAGACGGAAAGTGAAGTTTATTAGTTTTGAGGGCGCGTCAACCGTTAGGTCATATTGCGCCACCTGTGATAATGTAGTTTTTTAGTTAGGGACGTTATGAACGTAATGGGTGACACGGAAAGACGCGGTGTGGACAGGCGTGTGCTCGTCAGAACCAGCCACAATTTCAATTGAGAGTTAGCGACGAGACGTGAGAAACTAGGGCGCTTCAACGGGTTAGGTCATATTGCGCCACCACCTGTGATATTGTGTATTTGATGTCCCTTTTGATCGTTATATATTGTTTTATAAGTTTCTAAAAGAAAGTAAAATAATTGAGATGATACTGATAGAAAAATAAAAATGATTTATTTGAATGAAAAATAAAATAAGTATGAACTTATTTTTTTAGTTTATTTGGATAAGGGGTGCGACAACCGTTAGGTAGCCTAGGGGGGTGTAGGGACGCAAGTACCAAGAACCAGTGACGACGACGTGAGAAACTAGGGCGCTTCAACCGGTTAGGTCATATGTTAGTGTGTGAGTTAATGCTGGTATGTTTGATGATTAGATTGTTTTTTAAGTGTATAAATAACAAAAAAAATTGATAATGATAAAAGTAATAGCAAAAGTTATGTATGTGAATGAAAAGAAAGAGATGTGTATGGTGTGAATTAAATTTGGTAAATAGATTATAATCCTGTCAAATAAGATCGTATATTGACGCTTGGAGGAAAAAATTGCGATGTCGCTGAATTTTTGCAGAGACCTTCCTTATATAATACTAAACAAACATACTAAAACTCCCCTACAATCGGACTGGAGCTTCGGCCGCCATATTGGAAAATGGCGGCCAAAAGGTGTTTGTTATCGAATATCTCCAAATTGGTTTGAGATAGACAAAATATCTCAATGGTAAAAATAATCCCCATTAAATTTCCTACAAAACAGATGTCTTCTATAGTTTTGGTAGGGGCAACGGTTACGTCACAAATTCGTGGTTTAAATGTTGCTCATTGGAGTACCAGCTTATTTACAAATTTTCACGCCCAGCATCAAACAATGCCCAGTAAATCCGTAAGAAATCGATTTAAATACAAAAGGACTTTTGTACGGGGTTCATGAAAGCTTACATTAGTATTTTAAAAAAATCAGGTCTGCGAAAAAGAATTTTGCATTTACCCGGAATTTGGGTTTTTCCATTGTTGGAATTTCCTAAAAAAATGCCCGTTTTGACTGTCCATTATTAAGCACTAAATAGCATTGGAGGAAAAATTCTTTCTACGCACATTGAAATGACTCAATAATGATCCGATTACAACCAAAGTTTAAATCCAATATGGCTGCTAATTCCTAATATCCACAACATCAAAGTGAATTATGTAACAAAAAGAGTGTAAAAACAGCACGAAAACAGTATTTATATTGTGAATATTAGGAATAAGCAGCCATATTGGATTTAAACTTTGGTTGTAATCGGATCATTATTTAAGTCATTTCAATGTGAAAGAAAAGAAAGAATTTTTCCTCCAATGCTATTTAGTGCTTAATAATGGACAGTAAATATGGCATTTTTGAGGAAATGCCAAAAATGGAAAAAACCCAAATTCCGGGTAAATGCGAAATCCGATTTCGCTGACCTGATTATTTAAAATACTAATGATAGCTTTCATGAACACCATACAAAAGTCCTTTTGTATTTAAATGTATTTCTTACGGATTTACCGGGCATTGTTGATGCTGGGGGTGAAAATTAGGAAATAAGCTGGTACTCCAATAAGCAACAGAATAAACCACGATTTTGTGACGTAACCGTTGCCCCTACCAAAATTGTAGAAGACCCCTGTATTGTAGGGAAATAAATGGGGAATATTTCTGCCATTGAGATATTTTGTCTATCTCAAACAAATTTGGAGATATTCGATAACAAACACTTTTTGGCCGCCATTTTCCAATATGGCGGCCGAAGCTCCAGTCCTATTGTAGGGGAGTTTTAGTATGTTGATAAGTATCATTTAAGGAAGGTCTCTGCAAAAATTCAGCGACATCGCAATTTTTTCCTCCAAAAATTCTTATTTGACAGGATTATTACTATAAATGAGAAATTTAGAAAGTTTGTCGCCGTTATCGTATGATAGAAGTTCTTCATATGATTGGGAGAGATCAAATTGCGTGTGCAAGGCATCATATGGTACATTCTGTTAGCATATGATGGTACGGTTAAAGGTACATCACATGTTTCACATATGGGAATAACCTTTTCTCTGGTTAAGAAATATCCGCGAGTTAGACGTGTGTGGCCTTTACGAATTCTAGACAATACCACCTCTTCTCTACGTGAGAGTCGAGTCGTAGGACCAGACGTAGGACGCAGAACCAGCCACGGGTAGGGGGTTGGAACTAAGAATACTTAATAAATTGGGTTTGTAATTGATTTTATCTAGTAGGTACAGACCTAGCACCCATGTTTCATAGTAGCAATTGATGACCATCGGTGGTGCCATGCAGAACATCATGAGGAAGTCGGAGAAAGCGAGGTTGACAACGAGCAGGTTTGAGGGCGTCCGGAGGGTCTTGGTGGTGGAGAAGATGTAGACGACCATGCCGTTGCCCGTGACGGACATGAATCCCAACACTCCGATCACGAAACCCAGGATACCGTGCCATAGCGGGTTCAGCGGGGGATACTGATACCTGGAAAACATCACAACATCAATTAGACAAATAGACTATTAAATTAATAATTAAAAACCAAGACTCTTAAACCGGGAGGATATAAATAAACACAAACACACGAACAATAACCACGGTCAGAAATAAAACAAACAATAAAGTGCGTAATTTTCGGAAGCTCTGTTTCCTTCCTCAGGACGCTGGGGATTCGGAAGGGAACTGATCCCTCGCGTCTGAGGAAGGACGCAGAGCTTCCGAAAATTTAAGCACTTTTGGTAAGTGTTTATTTCGACCGTGGTATTGTTCATGTGTTTGTGTTTATTTGTATTAAATTGAATTTTTAGTTGAATAAATTTAAGGGCGCGTCAACCATTAGGTCTAATGCGCCACTCTAGCCTAGGCGATATGGGGAGGAAGGTTTTGTTTATTTGGATTAAGGACGCGTCAACCGTTAGGTCACTCATAATGCGCCACTCTAGCAACCAGAGGGTATGGGGGAGGAGGGTGCTCCAGTGGTAAACCACCAGGGTAAGGGAGGAAGGGGTTGTTTCTCCTTCGGGAGGCCTGTCTAGTTTTTTGGAAGTTTTTTGACGTTTTTTTTATGTTTTTTTTTATTTTTTTAACTTGATTTTTGGGAATAAAACGCAACCTTTTGGACATACCGTCCGTCATTGCAGGGAGTTTTTTACTCAGTGGCGGCTTTGCTTAGTTTTGGGATTTTTTGAGGCTTTATTAGTTTTATATTTGTTTGCCATAGTTTTTCCTACTCTGGGGAAAAAGTGGAACCCGTTCTGGCATAACCATCCGGTTTTAGGAAGGTTGTTTACTCATTCCGGCCAGTAGCTTGCCTCTAGTTTTGGGGAGTTATTGAGAGCTTTTTAGTTTTTAATTATTAGTTTTGTATTTATAGACTAATCTTGGGAATAGGAAACACGGTTCTTTTTGGGCATCCGTCCGGTCATTGGGAGGGAAAGGAGTTGTTACTCATTTTCGCTCGGGCCAGAGCTTGCCTCTAGTTTTTTGGGGAGTTATTGAAGAGCTTTATTAGTTTTTTATTTTAATATGTTTTGCACTAAGTTTTTAGACTACCTAGGGGAATAGGAACGACACCACGTTCTGGGGGCATAAACCCGTCACGTCTTGGGAGGAAAAAGGGTTTTACTCAGTCGCCCGGGCCCGAGCTTGCTCTATTTTGGCCAGTAAGTTAATTATAAAAGGCCACTAGAAACTAGGGTGCCAACCACGGTTTGGTAACCCCCCGGTATTGGGGAAAAGGATGTAATGGGAGGTTTGGGTTTTTGGGGAGTTATTGGTTTTCTTAGTTTATAAAAAAGAAAAGAAAATAAGTGTTTGGTTGGTACGCTCACCTGAAAAGGGTCGGGGCTGCAGGGTTGCTGGTCGCTTTGATTTAAAGTCCCCACTGAAATCAGTTAATAACTGAGTGGGTAAACTCTAAATAAAATTTATTTATTATATTTATTAGTAGCAAGAAAAATGATTTATTTTAATGGCTTTTTTTTGGTTAATTAAATTAAGGGACACGTCAACGTAGTCATAATGCACCACTTTAGCCTAAGGGGATATGGATCCTTTCCTTATTTGGATTAAGGACGCGTCAACCGTTAGGTCATAATGCACCACTCTAGACTAAGGGGGGTGGGGAGGAGGGGCCCATGCTGGTCAGAACCAGCCACGGGAAAGGGGAGGAAGGGGGTTTCTCACGTCGCGGTCGTCATCGTCTTTATCATCGTTCGTTGTGTCATTGTCATCGTCGCCGGGGGGTCGTCAAAGGAAGGGGACAATGTCCCCGACGACGATTGCCAGAGCTCGCCTCTAGTTTCGGGGAGTAAGATACTCCGCTCTTACTAGCTGATGTTTGCGAGGTGGACTTTTTCTCTTGAATCGCCTTTTACGATTAGCAGAGCCATGCTCTGGGCCAAATTCTACCCCGAGCCCAGAAGGGGTTTATATGAGTAATAATGGTGTATTTGATGATTATATGGTTTTTAAAGTGTATATATAAGAAAATAAATTGATGGTGATGATAGAAATAGAAAAAAAACAATAGTTATTTATTGAAATTGAAATAAAGAAATCAAAGAAATGTGTATGATGTTTGGATGAGAAATTTAGATTTTTTTAATTATTTTATTTGGATAATTTTTTGTTTGTTTGGTTTATTGGGCTTAATGACGCGTCAACCGTTAGGTCGTTATGCAGCACTCTAGCGGCTAGCCTATGGGATATGGGGTGAGGGGCCCATGCTGGTCAGAACCAACCACGGGTTGGGAGAGGAAAAGGGGGGTTCTCACGTCGCCGTCGTCATCGTCTTGGTCATCGTTCGTGGTGTCATTGTCGTCATCGTCGTCGAGGGGTTGTCAAGGAAGGGGGCAAGTCCCCCGACGACGACTGCCAGAGTTTAGCCTCTATTTGCGGGGAGTAAAACACCCTTCTTACTAGCTGATGTTTGCGAGGTGGACTTTTTCTCTTGAATCGCCTTTTACGATTAGTAATGTTCTGGCAAAATATGACGACGTGAGAAACTATGGCGCTTCAACCGTCTAGGTCCTATTGCGCCGCCTGTGATAATATGAGTTTGTTGTACCTTTTGATGATCATATTGTTTTCTAAGTCAATAAAAGAAAAGATTAGGTTTATTTAGATTAAGGACGCGTCAACCGTTAGGTCATAATGCACCACTCTAGCCTAAGGAAGGGGGGGGGAGGGGCACATGCTGGTCAGAACCAGCCACGGGTAAAGGGAGGAAGGGGGGTTTCTCACGTCGCGTTTGTCATCGTCATTGTGATTGTTCGTGGTGTCATTGTCGTCGTCGCCGGGGGGTCGTCAAGGGAAGGGGGCAAGGTCCCCGACGACGATTGCCAGAGCTCGCCTCTAGTTTGGGAGTAATATTCTCCCCGTTTACTAGCTGATGTTTGCGAGATGGTCTTTTCTCTTGAATCGCCTTTTACGATTAGCAGATCCATGCTCTGGGCCAATTCTACCCCGGGCCCAGACGGGGGTTTTTCATCGTCGCCGGGGGGTCGTCAAGGGAAGGGGGCAAGATACCCGTCGACGATTTGCCAGAGCTCGCCTCTTTTTTCGGGGAGGTAAATACTCCACTCTTACTTGCGGATGTTTGCAAGATGGACTTTTTCTCTTGAATAGCCTTTTACGATTAGCAGAGCCATGCTCTGGACCAATTCTACCCCGAGCCCAGATGAGAAATATATATATTAACATTTTTGGCAAAACATGACGACGTGAGAAACTATGGCGCTTCAACCGTCTAGGTCCTATTGCGCCGCCTGTGATAATATGAGTTTGTTGTACCTTTTGATGATCATATTGTTTTCTAAGTCAATAAAAGAAAAGAAAAGTATTGAGATGATAGTGATAGAAAAATTTTAAAAAATTAAATTTCAATGAAAACAAAATTAATACGATCTAAAATTTTTTGTTTTTATTTTGGATTAAATAACCATCCATGGGTTTAGGGGGTAGTGTGCGTAAATGGGTGTTCTCACGTCAAATATCTGATAGTTATAATAGTTGATACATACCAATGAGCATCAATCATGTGCAACATTTCTGGCGGCACACTGTCTACGACTGTCTTGTTGGCGAATCCGCCTCCCTGGTTGCTCCATGAGTAGGCGCTGAAGCTGGGTTCACTCAGTAGGGACATGTCTCACACTGCGCAAGAAAATACAACATGTATAGTTTATTTCTCGATTTGGTTAGTCGGGAAACATTCCCGTAGGTGTAATTGGTATTATTTACTACAATTTGGAAATTGTCCTAAAACTGTAAGATGCTCGCCTGGAATGCGGGAGACCCGTGGTTCGAATCCCGGTTGGGGCGAACTTTTTTTAATTTCCGAATTGTAGTAAATAATATGTATAGTTTAGTTGTATGTGGTTTAAGTGCGTCAATCATGTGCAACATTTCTGGTGGCGACCTGTCTAGTATTTAGGGTTAGGTATCATGAGCCAAATTAGCCTAGGGGATAGTGGGAGGAATCGGAGATTTTTTTTTGTTTGTTTCGATTAAGGACGCGTCAACCGTTAGGTCATAATGCACCACTCTAGCCTATAGGGGGGGGGGGGAGGGTCCCATGCTGGTCAGAACCAGCTACGGGTAAGGGGAGGAAGGGGAGTTTCTCACGTCGCGGTCGTCATCGTCTTTGTGTTTGTTTTGTTTGTCGTTGTGTCATTGTCATCGTCGCCGGGGGGTCGTCAAGGGAAGGGGGCAAGGTCCCCGACGACGATTGCCAGAGCTCGCCTCTAGTTTCGGGGAGTAAAAAAGATACACTGCTCGAACTAGCTGATGTTTGCGAGGTGGACTTTTTCTCTTGAATCGACTTTTACGATTAGCAGAGCCATGCTCTGGGCTTTGGCTTTTGGCTTTGGCATCTCTTCCAGCCGTTTGCGTTCGGCATATGACAAAGAAATGCAAAGAAGTTGAAGTTGTGAATATAGATAAGGTTTTTGGTTTATTTTGATTAAGAGCGCGTCAACCGTTAGGTCATAATGCGTTACTCTAGCCTTAGGGGATATGGGGAGGAGGGGCCCATGCTGGTCAGAACCAGCTACGGGTTCTCGCGTTAGTCTTCATTTCAAACATTCTCCATCGAGATAAGACTCACTGATGTATGAAATGTTAAACCAATTTAGTTATACTGGAATTATAAATCTGTAGATAGTTTTTAGATAATCCTTTCACATTTTCTGAATATGTGGTTGTTTTTTGTTAATGTTTGTTTCATTTTAAGATAATGTCTGCGAGTCGAAAAATGGTTAAACTTTTACAGCAGTTATTTAAAGGGGTATTTAACCGCTAAACTCAAAAAATATATTTCATTCAGGCTAACTAGTAATGAATTAAGCAATTAACAGAAAAATTATTGTGGCCACCATGACCTCCCAAAAAAATTGTGAAACATGACATTTTCTGAGCTAGGTCCCATCGGCAAAAATCTCCCATAAGAAATAACATAGGGACGATTTTTATGCCCCTGACCTTGGAGGATTTTGATCCAAAAAAATATTGGCCATTATTGACGTACTCGACAGCCTTTTCTGTAAATTCTCTATATTTTGTTTTGTAATTTGGGCAAGTAGTTCGGTCAAAATATGCTGATTACCAAGATGGGGTTGATTTTGGAATGCATATTTTTGCGTGTTTGAGGGTATATTTGGGCACAGTTTTCAAGACACGATGTTATAAAGGGGCATTTTAGATTGGTACTATGCTCTAGTATCTATGTAGACCAAAAAAGAAGCAGGTTAAAGCCGATTTAGGAAATTTTCCAAAACATTAATTTTCGCCAATTTCTGGATCAAAAAAATTAAAAAAATTCGTGTTAAATCACAGTATCAAGATATAATTTTTTAAACGGTCATTAAGTTTAGTATTGTGCTATAGATCACGTGGTAAAAAATATTTTTTGGGGTTTTTAGCCCCTTTAATTTCATTTTTCCCCAGAGAACATTGAAAAAGTTTATTTCAATTTTTTAATACATTATAAAAAAGTTTAATTTCTAAAAACATATAACAAATTGAAAAGAGCTTGTGTTTTTGGGGTTGTTCTGCCCATCATCAATTAAATTTTGCCGCCCCCACCTCAAACTTGCTATAGGCTTCTTAACAAGTAATCCTGTCAAATAAGATCGTATATTGACGTTTGGAGGAAAAAATTGCGATGTCGCTGAATTTTTGCAGAGACCTTCCTTATATAATACTTATTAATATACTAAAACTCCCCTACAATCGGACTGGAGCTTCGGCCGCCATATTGGAAAATGGCGGCCAAAAGGGTGGTTGTTATCGAATATCTCCAATTTGTTTGAGTTTTTTTGCAAATATTTGGATTAGACCCAAACGTTAGTCCCCTATCACCCTCAAAACCAGGAGGGAACATTCTGTAGACTGGCACGGGCAAAGGTTACGTAAAATCGTGGTTTTTGTTCGTCATTGGGTACCATCGCTTTTTTTCCATTTCATCGCGCCCAGCAAGTAACAATCCCCGGTTAAGATCCCCTAGAAATCCCCCTTTAAATGCGAAGGGACTTTTTCTTATACGGTTTCATGAAATGCTTCCATTCAGTATTTTGAAAAAACTCAAATGAATTTTCAATTTTCCGAAATTGGTTCCATTCATTTGCATTCCTCAAAAATGCTCTTTTTGACGTCAATTTGAAGTCACAAATGGGAATTGTATGGAAACCAGTTTTTTTCCATTTCATGACATTTAAAAATGGCCGTTAAACCCCAAAAAGTTTAAATACAAACGAACGGCTAAATTCCATAATATTCACAATATGGAATACTGATTTTGCGTGACCCTGGTTTTTCACATTGTTTGGCATTACAAATTCACTTTTTGACTGTCCATATGAGCATAAATAGAATTGTAGGAAACATTATTTCTATGCACATTGAAATGACATAAATAATGAGCCGATTACAACTAAAGTTTAAATCCAATACGACAGCTAATTCCTAATATTCACAATATGAATACTGTTTTTCGTGCTGTTTTTACACTATTTTTGTTACATAATTCACTTTGATGTTGTGGATATTAGGAATTAGCAGCCATATTGGATTTAAACTTTGGTTGTATCGATCATTATTTGAGTCATTTCAATGTGCGTAGGAAGAATTTTTTACCAATGCTATTTAGTGCTTAATAATGGACAGTCAAAAAGGGCATTTTTGAGGAAATGCCAACAATGGAAGAAACCCAAATTTCGGGTAAATACAAAATTCGATTTCGCAGACATGATTTTTAAAATACTTATGGAAGCTTTCATGAACCCCGTACAAAGTCCTTTTGTATTTAAATCGATTTCTTATGGATTTACCAGGCATTGTTTGATGCTGGGCGTGAAAATTTGGAAATAAGCAGGTACTCCAATGAGCAACATAATATAAACCAAGATTTTGTGACGTAACCTTTGCCCCTACCAAAACTATAAGACACCAGTTTTGTAGGGAATTAAATGGGGAATATTTTTGCCATTGAGATATTTTGTCTATCTCAAACCAATTTGGAGATATTCGATAACAAACACCTTTTGGTCGCCATTTTCCAATATGGCGGTCGAAGCTCCAGTCCGATTGTAGGGGAGTTTTAGTATGTTAATAAGTAGTATATAAGGAAGGTCTTTGCAAAAATTCAGCGACATCGCAATTTTTTCCTCCAAAAATTCTTATTTGACAGGATTAAAGAAAGTTAAGGTAAAAAAGTTTTCCCTTCTATTTTTCTTTAGTAGATCCTTAACTTGACACGTCGCATCTTCTTTGCAGCAAAGTGGCCTGCCCCATCGTAATCTAGAACCTATACCTCCTAGCACTCACAATCGTTAGTTAAAGCGGTTAAAGGTCTGCAATAAAATAATGACAGAATTTTATACTTTACGAACCCCTAGAAAAACCAGTACGAGGTCTGGGGTAAAGACTAAATTTACAACTGTGCGAATGGCTCTTACGGCCGAATACGATTTTTTTTTTTACAAATTTACAAATTTAAAGGTTGGTTCAAAAAGTTTTACATTCGAAAATTAAGTAATACTGCAGAATTAATGCTTATTTTTTTAAAATTTTCAATCGTTTTTTGAAAAATATCAAAACTACGTAGTCGTAGGTTCCTCTCGCTAAATACCGTCCTTGGCTAAACTTAAGTCGTCCCAGGCAGCTGCCTATAGGTTCCCTTATCCCAAATACGCCTCTGAACCCCAGGTTCTGACGGGGGATTCACTTAAAAAACCATTAATATATTATAACTCTTACCTTAGGTTTGTATTCAAAGTGAAACTGAAGAAAATCGTTACCGAACTACTTCAGTGAGACGCCGTGGACGTTGGCCGCCAGATTAGGTTATGATGCCGAACGTACGGTTCTCGCCTACCCCTCTTATATACTTGTTGACATCGCCACGAAGTCACGTGATGCATTATTAAACAGCTTTGTCTAAGTCGCAGCTACCTAATCGTATTTACACATATTCCCTCGAAGTTTGAGACCTTCCCTGTCTTAAGACAATTAAATGCAGCCATAGAAGTTTCCCTTGGCGCACTAAGGGCATCCATACCAGGAAGTGGAAGACGTTCTTTTGTTCGTTTAGAGGTAAACGGTTAATTTGTAGAGTGATGACGTCATACACGTATTATAAACTATTTGTTTCGATTTCTATAGATTATTTGGAATAAGGAAGCGTCAACCGGCAGGTCATATGCGCCACTGTAGCCTATGGGCTATAGGGGATCTGGGGAGGAGGGGCCAGGCTGGAAGAAACCAACCACGGTGAGGGGGAGGAAAAGAAGGTTCTTCCGTCGTAGTCGTCATCATCTTTGTCATAGTTCGTGGTGTCATTGTCGTCGTCGTCGTCGGAGAGGTCGTCAAGGGAAGGGGGCAAAGTCCCCGACGACAATTGCCAGAGCTCGCCCCTAGTTTCGGGGTCTTTATCTCTTTCATCGCCTTTTACGAATAGCAGAGAGCATGGAAATTCTACCCCGGGCCCTGACGGGGTTACCGTATAATAAATCCATGGTTTATTGACAGTTGTTCTTTTAAGGTCACAATCTACTTGCAAAATCTTTGACCTCGAGCGGCCTCGTATAGTCTAAGGATTTGGATACAATAAGTTTTTAGTTGGAGATAATTTGGATTAAGGGCGCGTCAACCGTTAGGTCATAATGCACCACATCTAGCCTAAGGGGGGGGGAGGAGGGGCCCATGCTAGTCAGAACCAGCCACGGGTAAAGGGAGGAAAGGGGGGGTTTCTCACGTCGCGGTCGTCATCGTCTTTGTCATCGTTCGTTGTGTCATTGTCATCGTCGCCGGGGGGTCGTCAAGGGAAGGGGGCAAGTGTCCCCGACGACGATTGCCAGAGCTCGCCTCTAGTTTCGGGGAGAAATATACTCCCCGCTTACTAGCTGATGTTTGCGAGGTGGACTTTTTCTCTTGAATCGCCTTGTACGATTAACATAGCCATGCTCTGGGCCAATTTTACCCCGAGCCCAGACGGGGGACGGGGAGGAGGGGACCATGCTGGTCAGAACCAGCTACGGGTAAGGGTAGGAAGGGGGGTTTCTCACGTCGAGGTCGTAATCGTTTTTGTCATCGTCGCCGGGGAGGTCGTCAAGGGAAAGTTGAGGTGTCCCCGACGACAATTGCCAGAGCTCGCCTCTAGTTTCGGGGAGAAAGGCCTACTCCTGTCTTACTAGCTGATGTTTGCGAGGTGGACTTTTTCTCTTGAATCGCCTTGTACGGTTAGCAGAGCCATGCTCTGGGCCAATTCTACCCCGGGCCCAGACGGTGAGGGGATATATGGAGAAAAAACTCATGGTCGTCAGAACCAGTTTTTGGTAGGGTTTGTCACGGTAGCTTTCTTACGATGATGTCAAGAACTCGCCTCTTGTCTCGCGGAGTAAAATACTGTAACTTATAGGTTGAACCAGATAAGCTGGCGGCCGTCAAGGTCAAGCGCGAGCACGGACACCAACGTTGACAATTTACACACAACGGCTTTAGGTAGGGGTACCGTTTTTTGGCCGTCCCCGTCTTTGTCACGGAAGTTGTGGGGGGGAGAGAAGTTTTTTTTTTAATAAAGGGCGCATCATCAAGGGTTATAATGACTGCGTAGCCTGGGGGTTGAGGAGGACGACTTATTCTGACATATCCAAAAAACCGGGCAAGAGGGGGGAAATGGTTTTTTCACGTCACGGTCTCTTTATCAGGGTTACCTTAATAGTCGCAGTAGTCGCCGTCGTCGTCTGGGTTTTGTCGAAGGGAAAGGTTTTTTTTGTTTTTATTTTATGATTACCACCCTTCTTTAAAATTTTAAATTTAGACATTTTCTTAGGGGGGCATGAGTTAAAAATACTGTTTTGTTGTTTGGAAAATTTGTTGATAAAGAAAAGAAGAGAGGTTTTTTAAATTTTGTTAGCCATTATCAGGAAAGGGTTATTGCTTTTTTTAAATTGATTATAAGGACGCGTCAACCGTTAGGTAAAATGCACACTCTAGAATACGGGGGGGGGGGGAGCGGCCTATGCTGGTCAGAACCAGCCACGGTATGGGAGGAAGGGGGGTTTTCTCACGTCGCGGTCGTCATCGTCTTGTCATTGTTCGTTGTGTCATTGTCATCGTCGCCGGGGGGTCGTCAAGGGAAGGGGCAGGTCCCCGACGACGATTGCCAGAGCTCGCCTCTAGTTTTGAGGATAAGATACTCTTACTAGCTGATGTTTGCGAGGTGGACTTTTTTCTCTTGAATCGTCTTTTTACGATTAGCAGAGCCATGCTCTGGGCCAATTCTACCCCGGCCCAGCGGCCACGACGACGTGAGAAACTAGGGCGCTTCAACCGGTTAGGTCATATTGCGCCGCCTGTGAATGAAAGGAAATATGAAGAGTGAATGCAGGTATGTTTTGATGATTAGATTGTTTTCTAAGTGATAAATAACAAAATAAATTGATGATGAAGAAAGTATAGCAAAATAAAAGTTATGTATGTAAATGAAAATAAAGAAAGAAACAAATGTGTAAGATGTGAATTAAATTTTGTTAAATAGATTACAATGATGAGAAATTTAGAAAGTTTGTCGCCGTTATCATATGATATGAAGTTCTTCATATGATTGGAGAGATCAATTGCGTGCGCATGCATCATATTTGGCACATTCTCCTAGCATATGATGCACGGTTAAAGGTACATCACATGTGTCACATATGGAATAACCTTTTCTCTGGTTAAGAGATATCCGTGTGTTAGGCGTGTGTGCCCTATACGAAGTCTAGACAATACCACCTCTTCTCTACGTGAGATCGAGACGTAGTGTGACGGGTACGTCTTTGTCATGGTACCTAAAGTCAAAGTCGTCGCCGTCGTTGTCACGAAAGTTGTCGGTGAGAGAAGTGTTATTTGTTTATATAAGGGCGCATCAGTCGTAAGGTCATAATGAACTGCTGTAGCCTAGGGGTTGAGAGGAGGACAGACTATAGTGCTGAGCAGATCCAACAACCGGCAAGAGGAGGGAAATGGTGTTTTTCACGTCACGGTCGTCTTTATCATGGTACCTATAGTCGCAGTAGTCGCCGTCGTCGTCTAGGATGTTGTCGAAGGGAGAAGGTTTATTTGTTTTTATTTTATGATGTACCACCCTTCTTTAATATTTTAATTGAAGACATATGTTCTTAGGAGGGCAGTGACATTAAAGATACTGTTTTGTTGTTTGGAAAGTTTGTTGATAAAAGAAAAGAAGAGGTTTTTTAAAATTTTGTTAGCCATTATCAGGAAAGGGTTATTGCTTTTTTTAAATTGGATTATAAGGACGCGTCAACCGTTAGGTGAAATGCACCACTCTAGAATACGGGGGGGGGGGAGCGGCCCATGCTGGTCAGAACCAGCCAATGGTAAGGGGGGGAAGGGGGGGTTTCTCACGTCGCGGTCGTCATCGTCTTTGTCATCGTTCGTTGTGTCATTGTCATCGTCACCGGGGTGGTCCCAGGGAGGAGGCAAGGTTTTTTGGATTATTTTGGATTGAGGACGCGTCAACCGTTATATAGGTCATAATGCACCACTCTAGCCTAAGGGGGGGGGCGGGAAGGAAGGCCCATGCTGGTCAGAACCAGCCACGGGTAAGGGAAGGAAGGGGGGTTTCCACGTCGCAGTCGTCATCGTCTTTGTCATCGTTTGTTGTATTGTCATCGTCGCCGGGGGGTCGTCAGGGAAGGGGGCAAGGTCCCCGACGACGATTGCCAGAGCTCGCCTTTAGTTTCGGGAGTGAGATACTCCGCTCTTTCTAGCTGATGTTTGCGAGGTGGACTTTTTTCTCTTGAATCGCCTTTTGCCAATTCTAGCCCGGGCCCAGACGGGGCAACCTCCTATACACGGCCTAGGGTCACCAAAACACTCATTATGTTATAAATAAAATATCAATACATCAATAGATTGTATTTAGAGTCTACCCACTCAGTTATGTAACTTTTTTGTTTATTTAGATATAAGGACGCGTCAACCATTAGGTCATAATGCACCACTCTAAGTCTCTAACCAAGGGGGGGGGAGAAGGAGCCCATGATGGTCTGAACCAACCACGGGTAAGGGAAGGAAAGGGGGGTTCTCACGTCGCGGTCGTCATCGTCTGGCATCGTCATTGTTCGTTGTGTCATTGTCATCGTCGTCGGGGAGGTCGTCAAGGGCAAGGAAAGGTGGAAAGGTGTCCCCGACGTCGATTTCCAGAGCTCGCCTATAGTTTCGGGTAGTAATATACTCCGCTCTTATACTAGCTGATGTTTGTGAGGTGGACTTTTCCTATTGATTCGCCTTTTACGATTAGCAGAGCCATGCTCTGGGCCAGTTCTACCCCAGGCCCAGACGCGGGAAGTCCGGTTTTAATAGTTGGATCCATAAACAGCACCCTCTGGCGAGATTTGTACGTGAGATTCCTCGCGCTGACGGGGGTGGCTCAGCGTAGCGCACGAGACTCTGACTTGGAAGGTCACCAGGTCAAACCCACAACCACCGACAATCCAAACCTAAATGGACTGAATGGACGACGACGTGAGAAACTAGGGCGCTTTAACCGGTTAGGTCATATAGCGCCGCCATGTGATATTGAAAGTTAGTGAAATGTGTATATTATGGTGTTTTTGATGATTAACTTAGTATAGTATTTTCTTAGTTTTTAAAAGGAAATGAAAATGATTGTGATGACAGACAAAGCAAACAAATTTTTATTTTTTTGTTTTATTGGATTAAGGACGCGCCAACCGTTAGGTCATAATGATCTGATCTAGCCTAGGGGATATGGGGAGAAGGGGCCCATGGTGGTCAGCACCAGCCGAGGGTTAGGGGGGGAAGGTGGGTTTCTCTTGTCGCGGTCGTCATCGTCTTAGTCATTATTCGTTGTGTCATTGTCATCGTCGTCGGGGAGGTCGTCAAGGGAAGGGGAGATGTCTCCGCGACGACGAATGCAAGAGCTTTGTTTATTTGGATTAAGGACGCGTCCCAAACCCTTAGGTCATAATGCACCAAATCTAGCCTAAGGGGGGGGGGGGGGAGGAAGAGGCCCATTCTGGTCAGAACCAGCCACGGGTAAGGGAGGAAGGGGGGTTACTCACGTCGCGGTCGTCATCGTCTTTGTCATCGTTCGTTGTGTCTTGTCACGTCGCCGGGGGGGTCGTCAAGGGAAGGGGGCAAGGTCCCGCGACGATTGCCAGAAACTCGCCTCTAGATTCGGGTAATAATATGCTACCCTTCTTACTTGCTGATGTTTTCAAGGTTGACTTTTTCTCTTGAATCGCTTTTACGATTAGCAAGCCATGCTCTGGGCCAATTCCCACCCCGGGCCCCCGACGGGCAAGAGCTCGCCTCTAGATTCGGGGAGTATGATATACTCCACTCTTACTAGCTGATGTTTGCGAGGTGGACTTTTTCTCTTGAATCCCCTTTTACAATTAGCAGAGACATGCTCTGGGCCAATTCAACCCCGAGCCCAGGCGGGGCACTACTCTGTTTTGTTTATTATCGTTAGGTCTTAATGCACCACTCTAGCCTAAGGGATATGGGGAGGAGGGGCCCATGCTGGTCAGAACCAGCCACGGGTAAGGTGAGGAATGGGGTTTTCTCACGTCGCAGTCGTCATCGTCTTTGTCATCGTTCGTTGTGTAATTGTCATTGTCGTCGGGGAGATCGTCAAGGGAAGGGGGCATGGTCCCCGACGACGACTGCCAGAGCTTGCCTCTAGTTTCGTGGAGATATATACTCCCCTCATAGCTGATGTTTGCGAGGTGGACTTTTTCTCTTGAATCGCCTTTTACGTTTGGCAGAGCTATGCTCTGGGCCAATTCTTCCCCGGGCCCAGACGGGGGGAAGGAGGAGGGGCCCATGTTTTTTTTGTTTATTTGGATTAAGGAAGGGGGAGGTTTTTTACGACGACGATTGCCAGAGCTCGCCTCTAGTTTCGTGGAGATATATACTCCCCTCATATAGCTGATGTTTGAGAGGTGGACTTTTTCTCTTGAATCGCCTTGTAGGCCTACGATTAGCAGTGCCATGCTCTGCAGTTCTACCCCGGGCCCGGACGAGGATTCTCCCCCCACCCCTCCGACGAGGGAAATCGTGTTATTCATCCAACTTTAACAATTCGTGTTATTAATAGTTGGATCCATAAAGTTTTAATTTAGACACTTAATACCCAGGTAATTAACGACGTGAGAAACTATGGCGCTTCAACTGGTTAGGTCATAAAGCACCGCCATGCGATATTGAAAGTTAGTTAGAGTTTATGGTTTGTTAATGATTATACCTATTGTATTCTTAGTTTATATAAAAGGAAAGGAAAATAATGGTGATATTGAATGGAAATAAATAATGGAAATGAGTTTGATGTGAACCATGCAAACTTAGATAAATAAATTACTTAGGATGAGAAATTCAGAAAGTTTGTCGTCATCATATGATAAACGTTCTTCATACGATTGGGAGAGATCAATTTGCATGAGCACATCATAATTTGTACATTTTGCTAACATATAATGATGTACCCAGACGCTGAGTCTATTAGTCTAAGAAAATACAGGGTAGCTCCTAAAAGTTTCCAACCAGACTAACCTATAATAATAGTTGAACGAAGCCCTACTTTGTCAGTTTTAAGACGATACTGTCTTCGGAGAATGTCCTATGGTTTCCATTCTCGGTCGTTTGCATTGAATGCGGACACAGAACCCAACATAACATAACATATTCTTTGAGGGCGCGTCAACCGTTTGGTCATAATGCACCACTCTAGCCTAGGGGATGTGGGTTTGTTTATTTGGATTAAGGACGCGTCAACCGTTAGGTCATAATGCACCACTCTAGCCTAAGGGGGGGGGGGGGGGGAGGGGGGCAGCCCATGCTGGTCAGAACCAGCCACGGGTAAGGGGAGGAAAGAGGGTTTTCTCACGTCGCGGTCGTCATCGTCTTTGTCATCGTTCGTTGTGTTCTTGTCATCGTCGCCGGGGGGTTGTCAAGGGAAGGGGGCAAGGTCCCCGACGACGATTGCAGAGCTCGCCTCTAGTTTGGGGAGTAAGATACTCCGCTTTTACTAGCTGATGTTTGCGAGGTGGACTTTTTCTCTTGAATCGCCTTTTACGATTAGCAGAGCCATGCTCTGGGCCAATTCTACCCCGGGCCCAGACGGGAAAGTTTGGTTTTTTTTTTTTGGTTTATTTGGATTAAGGACGCGTCAACCGTTAGGTCATAATGCACCACTCTAGCCTAAGGGGGGTGGGGAGGAGGGGCAAGGCCGTCTAGGTATATCGCTTCGCTCTCCAGGCCTGCATCTGGCTGCCGATCCTCGCTGTGACGTCACGAGCGTAGGCCGACTCTCAGCTCTACGCGCTATGCTGTAGCATTGCGCGCTAAACAACATCTCCCAATTTCATTTGTTTCCATGGCATTCCTGGCCATCTGATGCATGCTACTTTCAAATACCTACTTTACAACATAGTACTGTGCTGTGTGCACATACTTGAAAAAGTTTGCACTTCCTGTAAGGTAAGATAGTAATCAAAATTCCTTTGAGAATCCTAGTCCAGCGTTGCTTGCATTGTATATCAGGTCCATTGAGTACATATTTTAATTTCCAATTTCCAAGTAATAATTATTTCCGTCTGAACTCACATGAGCTCAATTAGTTCACGTCTCGACATAGTTGTGTCAACATCTTCTCCAAGCCGAATTTTGTACGCGTTTGTGCGGGCAGAAGAGTTAAAAGTCCGCGTGAACTCAAGTGCATTTTGTATAATGTATTACATCGGTGTATTCCTAGAGAGTGATAATAACATTTTCGTGTGCAAATAGTGTAATACCCTAACCATGGACCATAATAATGTGACTGTGACAAAACTAATTTTTCTATTATTCCAAAATGTTTCTACTAAATGTACCAACTGACGGCATTTTATTCGCAGGCGTCGTAATACCATACACGTACATTCTAATGGCTTATTAAATTTTGAATATAATCTGCACTGTACAAATAACTAAAAAGTGTGGGAGCAGTGCCTGAATATGACCGATTATACTTTAATGTTATGACATTATTTGAATACAAGATAATCCAATTTATACAATTGGCAATTCAACAAAATGTTTAAAATATATACGTATCATTCGAATATATCGTACGTGAAAGATCGATGGTTAAAACGAAGAATAAAACGTCAATATAGTTTCTCTTTAGGTGCCGCTTTACACTGTCACACGATGTAAACGCGGAACAAAATAAGTTCCAACAGTACCATAAAACTATCCTTAACCTTGCGGCATGTATATGAGGGCACCATAAATGAATAATTGTAATATATCAGGCAAAAATTGTGTTCCGCGTCGTGTTATTCCTTTATGCGCCATGCTACGGCCACTCGCCAGTCGGCCTATACGCTCGTGACGTCACTCAATGCAGTTGCTGGCCTGTACCATCACGAGGGCCTCGGGACCCATGCCCACCACCACCCACGGGTAAAGGGAGGAAGGGGGGTTTTTCACGTCGCGGTCGTCATCGTCTTTGTCATTGTTCGTTGTGTCATTGTCATCGTCGCCGGGGGGTCGTCAAGGGAAAGGGGCAAGGTCCCCGGGCCCGGGGGCCGACGACGATTGCCAGAGCTCGCCTCTATAGTTTCGGGGAATAAAATACTACCCTTCAAACTAGCTCATGTTTGCGAGGTGGACTTTTTCTCTTGAATCGCCTTCTACGATTATGGAAAAGGATGTGGGGAGGAGGACACAACCGATCTTAAAAAACCCAGACATGGCTTGGTATTGGTTTGGTATTAGTGGGTATTGGTATTGGTAAATGAGGTGAAATATAGATGGGACGTAAAGCCGTTGGTACCCTTGGTAGGCCCTACTTTTCGAAAGGTACGCTACGTGCCGGTACCGGGTTTCCCCTCCTCCCTCTTATTCAACCTCATCCTCATATCAACCACTCATCGTCTCCAAGATCGATCAATCAATTTGGTTTAAGGGCACGTCAACCGTTCGGTCAAGTCAACGGGAGATACCGGGAGAAGTTTCTCACCTCGCTGGCCAGAGCTCGCCTCTTGTTTCGGGGAGTAATATACCGGTACTCCCCGTTTACTAGCTGAAGTTTGCGAGGTGGACTTTTTCTTTTTCCTCGCCTTTAACGATTGGCGGTGCCATGCATGCTCTGGGCCTACCCCAGGCCCAGACGGGGTTCGTCGTCGGCCTATGCTGGAGGTCCATACCGTGTTGTTCGTTCTGTTCATATTTTGGTTTATTTGGATCAAGGCCGCGTCAACTGTTAAGTCATAATGCGCCACTCATATTTTTAGGGATATTGGGTCAGTCGCGTGCTGGTCAGAACCAGCCATGGATGATGTATATCTATATATTTTTTAGGATGCGTCAACGGTTAAGTCATAAATCACCACTGTATTTTTGGTTTATTTAAATTAAGGACGCGTCAACCGTTAGGTCATAATGCCCCACTGTAGCCTAGTGGATGTAGTCCTAAGGAAATCCCATGCTGGTCAGAACCAGCCACAGGTAAGGGGAGTGAAGCGGGGTTCACACGTCGCGGTCATCACAGTCTTTGATATCATTCGTTGTGTCATTGTTATCGTCGTCGGGGAGGTCGTCAAGGGAAAGAGGAGGTCCCCGACGACGGTTGACAGCTCTCCTCTAGTTTCGGCGAGTTATATATTCCACTTCGTACGACGACGACGTGAGAAACTAGGGCGCTTCAACCGGTTAGGTCATATTGCGCAGCCTGTGAATGAAAGTAAATGAAAGAGTTAATGCAGGTATGTTTGATGATTAGATTGTTTTCTAAGTGTATAAATAACAAAATAAAATGATGATGATGAAAGTAATAGCAAAATCAAAGTTATGTATGTGAATGAAAAGAAAGAAAAGAAAGAAATGTGTATGATGTGAATTAAATTTTGTTAAATAGATTACTATGGATGAGAAATTTAGAAAGTTTGTCGCCGTTATCATATGATAGAAGTTCTTCATATGTTTGCGAGATGGAGTTTTCTCTTAAATCGCCTTGTACGATTAGCAGAGCCATGCTTTGGGCCAATTCAACCCCTTGCCCAGACGGGGGAAGGGAAGTCTAATGCTGTTCAGAACCAGCCACCAATGAGGGGAAAAAACGGGGTCTTCTCACGTAGGTAGTTTTGGTTTATATGGATTAAGGACGCGTCAACCGTTAGGTCATAATGCACTTCTCTAGCCTAGGGAATATGGGGAGGAGGAGACCATGCTGGTCAGAACCAGCCACGGGTAGTGGGAGGAAAGGGAAAGTTCACGATCATTGTGTTTGTCGTCGTTTGTGATGTCATTGTCGTCGTCATCGTCGGCAAGTTCGTCAAGAACAAGGATGCTCCCATATTAATACCACATGATGTTGCAGACATGGACCTTGTATCTTTTCTTGACTATTACGATTAGCAGCCTTGCTCTAGGGCAAATTCTACTCCAGGCCCAGACATGGGAAGAGATTAGTGTGGCACAGGCCAGTGCTGGTCTGAACCAGCCACGGATGGCAAGAATTGTGCGTTTGTGAGACCTACTGCCTCACCATAGCTATAGGTTATATTCCAACTTCATTACCGCAAAGAAAAGCAACCAACCTTGACTGGAACAGCTAGACCTAGGCCTAGCCCCTAGCCTAAACACAAAATATAGAATATCTTGCCGTTTTCGCCCAGCCCCAGTTCTTGTCGACTACAATCTCCACTCCATGCCTCGTTTCTCACGCTGTTATCAATGGTGCGCCCATAAATAATTAAAATATATTTAAAATCTGTTTGAAAACGTACACGATGCGACTTCTTGCTCAAAAGCTATAAAACATCTGAATCAAAAGGACGCTTTGATTTTGTCACGACAATGTGTAACCCACAGCCTTCAAAATCCGCACGAAAAATAATTTCCTACGCGACCGAGTTGTAGCACGACGATCATGTTACGCCTAAAAAAATAGTTTCCCTGCGCTTTTGAACGTCGAGTAGTGAGTTTTGGTTTATTTGGATTAAGGACGCGTCAACCGTTAGGTCATAATGCACCACTCTAACCTAGGGGAGGGGGGGAGGAGAGGGGCCCATGCTGGTCAGAACCAGCCACGGGAAAAGGGGAGGAAAGGGGGTTTCTCACGTCGCGGCGTCATTGTCTTTATCATTGTTCGTGGTGTTTTGTCTTTGTCATCGTCGCCGGGGGGTCGTCAAGGGAAGGGGGCAAGGTCCCCGGCGACGATGCCAGAGCTCGCCTCTAGATTCTAAGAATAGTATACTACCCTTTCTTACTAGCTGATGTTTGCAAGGTGGACTTTTTCTCTTGAATCGCCTTTTACGATTAGCAGAGCCATGCTCTGGGCCAATTCTACCCCGGGCCTAACTGTTGACATGCCCAAAAAAAAAAAAAAAAAAAAAAAAAAAAGAGTAGTGAGTTTTATTTTATTTTGGGCATATCAACAGTTAGATGATCATGCGCCTCTCTACCCTAAGGTATATTGGGATGAAAGCCCTATGGTCATAACCTGCCACGGGTAGTTGGAAAAATGAGGAATTCACACGTCGAAGTCGTCATTTAAAAATAAATGTTTTGAGGGAATGATGGCGCGTCAACCGTTAGGTCTAATGCGCCACTCTGTGGATGCGGATGTGGGGAGAAAAATCCCATGCTGGTCAGAACCAGCCACTTGGTGTCGAGGGAGGAATGCGGGGTTCTAACGTCGCGGCTGTCACCGTCTTTGTTATCGTTCGTGTTATCATGGTCGTCGTCGTCGTCGGGGAGGTCGTCAACGTAAGAATGAGGTCCCCGACGACGACTGCCAAAGCTCGCCTGTAGTTTCGGGGAGTAGCCTAATATACTCCATAACTTTCATTTTTGTTTTTTGGATTAAGGGCGCGTCAACCGTCAGGTCATAATGCACCACTCTATCCTAGGGGATATGGGGATGGGAAAGAGGGGCCCATGCAGGTCAGATCCAACCACGGGTAGGGGAGGAAAGTATAAGGGTTCTCGCGTCGCAGTCGGCATCATCTTTGTCATCGTCATCGTTCGTTGTGTCCATTGTCATCTTCGTCTGGAAGGTCGTCAAGGGAAAGGAGAAGTGTCCCCGACGACTATTGCCAGAGCTCGCCTCTACTTTCGGGAAATAATATACTCCACTCTTAGTAGCTGATGTTTGGGAGGTTTACTTTTTCTCTTTCCTCACCATTTATGATTGTCAGAGCCATGCTCTGGAGTCTAGCCCAATGCCCCAAACGGGATAAAATTCCCATGCTTGTCATAACCAGCCACGAGTGCATGGTGGAGGAAAGATTGTTTTTATTTATTTGGATTAGGGCGCGTCAACCGTTAGGTCATAATGCACCACTCTAACCTAAGGGGGTGGGGGGGGAGAGAGAGAGGAGAGGCCATGCTGGTCAGAACCAGCCACGGGTAAGGGGTTGGAAGGGGGTTCTCACGGCGCCGTCGTCATTGTCTTTGTCATCGTTCGTTGTGTCATTGTCATCGTCGTCGGGGAGGTCGTCAAGGGAAGGGGGCAAGGTCACCGACGACGATTGCCAGAGCTCGCCTCTATTTTCGGGGAGTAAAGTACTACCCTTCATACTAGCTGATGTTTGCGAGGTGGACTTTTTCTCTTGAATCGCCTTTTACGATTAGCAGAGCCATGCTCTGGGCCAATTCTACCCCGGGCCCAGACGGGATTTGAACCCGGGACCTCCCGAATCAGAGTCACGCGCTTAACGCTCCAGCCAACACTGTCGGTGTCATCGTCTTTGTCATCCTTTGTATTGACAAAGTCGTTATCGTTGGCTTCGGTGAGGATTATGCCCCCCTTAATTACTAGCTGTTGTTTGTGACATGTACCTTATCTAATTTCCTCGCCTTTTACGATTAGCAGAGGCATCTCTTGCGAAGTTTACCCCCGGCCAAAACTGGAAGGGCGTATAGGGGTTCTTGGTTTTTAATAATTGATTGGATATTGCTTTACGTCTCATATTTATGCAACTTGGCTAATCGAGACGAAAGGAGGGACGTAAGGGATGACGCGGGGGGACAAGGGGTGGACAGGCCTGTGCTGGTCAGAACCAGCCACAAGCATATGGGGAGGTGCAGGGGTTCCCCACGTCGTGGTCGTACTCGTCTGTGTCATCATCCGTCCGTGTTGCTTTGTCGTCGCCGTTCCCGGGGAGGTAGTCAAATGGAAGGGGTTTCCCAACGACGACCCAGAGCTCGCCATTAGTTTCAGGGAGTGAAACTCCCCTATTCACGGGCCAAACCGCGAGAAGGTGTCGAGTTGGAATTTGAAGGCCCTTGGTGTTGCAGACCTACGACGACGTGAGAAACTAGGGCGCTTCAACCGGTTAGGTCATATTGCGCCGCCTGTGATATTGAAAGTTGATGAGATGAGTTAATGGTGTGTTTGATGATTAGAGTGTTTTCTATGTGTAACAAAATAAAAATGATGATGATTATAGAAATAGCAAAACAAAAGTTATTTATGTAAATGGCAATAAATAAATTAAAGAATTGTTTTTTGATTTATGTGCCAACCGTTAGGTCATAAGTCACCACTCTAGCCTAGGGGATATGGAGAGGAGAGGCCCATGCTGGTCAGAACCAGCCACGGGTAAGGGGAGTTTTTTTTTTGGTTTAATTGGATTAACGACGCGTCAAACCGATAGGTCATAATGCACCACTGTAGCCTAATGGGGGGGGGGGGAGGAAGGGCCCTTGCTGGTCAGAGCCAGCCACGGGTAAGGGGGGGCGGGGGGGTTTCTCACGTCGTGGTCGTCATCGTCTTTGTCATCGTTCGTTTTGTCATTGTCATCGTCGCCGGGGGGTCGTCAAGGGAAGGGAACAAGGTCCCCGACGACGATTGCCAGAGCTCGCCTCTAGTTTCGAGGAGTAATATACTCTCCTCTTTCTAGTTATTGTTTGCGAGATGGACTTTTTCTCTTGAATCGGCTGTTACGATTAGCAGAGCCATGTTCTGGGCCAACTCTACCCTGGGCCCAGACGGGGAGAGAGTAAGTTATAGGGTTCTTGGAAGGACAGACCTGTGCTGGACAGATCCAGCCACAGACAATGGGAGGGAAGGATTTTTGGAATTTTAGGTTTAAGGGTGCGTCAACCGTTAGGTAATAAGGCGCCTCTCTAGCCTAGGGATATGGGGATGAGGGTCCAATGCTGGGCAGAACCAGCCACGGGTAGGGGGAGGAAAGGCAGGTTCTCACGTCACGGTAATCATCATAGTGTTTGTCATCGTTTGTGTTATTTCTGGTCTTAAATCACCTGATAACTTCTTTATCTTGTCAGTCCAGGCATTATGGTGTTTAAGAAAATACCTTTATAAATCCATGGAGGCTCTTGGCAAAATTTTAAGCCCGTGGCCATACGGCTTCCAAAGCTTTGAATTATAGGCCTACGCTACTGTTTTGCCTTGTCGAACTATTTTGAACGTATCGATTTTTCTTGTGAATGCTTCGGTGTACCAACTATTTATTATTATTTAAAACTGAAATCCTTGTTTTAATAAAAAGCCAAACTATCCAGCGAAACATATTATTCGTTTCTATAAAGAAATACAAACAAACGAAACACGAACGAAAGTGATCCAACAATCCAATGTCACCGCCCTCTAAATTCTAGTTTCATCAATCAAGGTGCACTAAATTTTACCATAGAGGTATTACCAGAATTGAGATTTAGATGACCTTGGAATAATATTCATGAAAATACTTTTTAATTTTTTCCCCCAGTATCACACGCGCTTCGTCTCAAGTTTGTTTTTTATGTTTTAGTCGTCCATATAGGTTTGTTTATGATCGAAGAAGGGGATGCCACAAGATTTCATGACTCTTTTATGTTTATATAAATACAAAAATGTTTATTAAAAATATGTGTAGTGAGTTTTTTTTGTGATAGAAAAATCCGCCGATGTAAATGCGATGACATAATAAAAATATCTTTAGTCGTGATTATTAGGTTATTAGTAGTAGGTAATTTAGAGTTAGGGTAATTATTGTGAGGGGTATGTATGAATGTTGGGAAGGAGGAGTCAACCCCTTGCATTCGCATTAACGGCTGAAGGAAACGTTGGATAAAACTTTAAGTCTAAATTGCCGATGGCAGGTATCAAACCGGGACCTCCCAAAACAGAGTATTTCGCGTTACCCTTGAGCTACATTCTGTCAGTTGTAGGTATCACATTATTTTTCTTTGTACAGAAGAAGGCACCCGTGTTTTCACTACAAAGTGCCGTTGCCGGGGAGAGGGTTGAGGGGTTAGTCAAAATAATTATCCATGGCTCTGGTAATCGTAAAAGGGCAATAGAAAAACAAACAAACAACATCAGCTAGTAAGAAGGGAAGTGTAACTCCCCAAAACTAGAGGCGAGCTCTGGCGATCGTCGTCGGGGACCTTGCCCCCTTCCATTGACGATCTGCCGCCGCCGCCGATTACTATGACAACTCTAATTGACACGATAACGACCGCAAAGGGAGAACCTCCCATTTCCTCCCCCTATGTATCCCCTAGGCTAGAGTGGCACATTCTTCTCTGCCTATTGTCGCGCCCTTAAACTTAATAAATCCCAATCCAAGGAAGTTCTTGCTACTAGCAAGGCTAGGCTACAAGCAAAACTGCCGCGTCGGGATTTGAAATCTTTATCGACTCGAGATAAGTAGAGCATTCTAGCGGTAACACCTGCAACTATCTGGTCTTATCGATATTGTTTCTTGCGTTGTACAACAGAGAGCGTTTGTGATGTCATCTCGGGTCGTTGGGGGAGGAGCCAACAACACAACAGCTGCTGCAGTTGCTTTTACCGGCTTCCGACAGTCAGCTCTTCATCCACAGTTTGTTGGTGTGTTGCCAGTTGTCACCCGTGCGTTGGGAATCTTCCCGGTTTTCGTTTTGTTTATCAACACCATCGCAATCTTGGTAAGTACAGCAATTACGTTACTTACAATTCAATAGTGTGATGAGGATTCTGCTTTGTGAAGCTTCCGAATTTCGTTTGATTCGGGATTGGAGGAATATGCCTCATGCAAATTCAAGCATGCAACGCTTTTAAATTTCTAGGCGACTGTACTCAATCTGACAGATCAGCTGTTCAGCATTTTGCGCTTAGGTTTGATAAATATTTGTCTTATTGTCAATTTTTGTAAATAATTTGAAGACTATTATTGGTTGGACCTTAGTGAACATTATAATACCGGTGAGCCCTACGGTCGGCCTACCTTTGCAAGGGCTAGGTCTGGAGTTGAACCAAGGATATATTTCATACGCAAACGCAAAGGTCAATGTGAAGGACATTTTTGTAAACACGTCCAAGTTAACTGTGAAGTCTACGTTATAATAACCAATATTGGCAACCAGAACATTACTTTTTGTAGGTTATGGTCGGCCATAGCCTTCCTACGGCATTGCACACGTGCACATGTTTTTTTGCGATATTTACTAGTACTAGGCCTACCTACTATGGCCTATGTTACTGTAAATCCTCTTTTACCTAGCCCCAAAGAAATGCCCCCTCCCTCTTAATTTACCCCCCGCAAATTCGGACCAACGCGGACCATCGTTGAGAAAACGTTAGGGTGAGGGTCCTACTCCAGACTCCAGTTTATATTGATTGTGAACTGGTGAATTTGAGTCTGCTGCCGCTTTCCTTCACCATGTGCGCTTACCAATATCAAACACCAGATAATTCTAATCTATATCACCCCCGCCCAACTCCCTTCCACATTGACAACGACGACCCCTTTACCTTGGGTCTTGGCTAGTTCTGTCCAACACCGGTCTCATTGTGACCTAACGGTTGACGCGTCCAATGAGTGAAAAAATTGCTTTTTATTTTAAAATCTATCTATTTTTCAGAGTTATAGGGACTTTCATTTCTATCGAAAACTATCTGGCCCCTAATTAGTATCTTCATGCAAAATTAACCTAATGACAAAGGGCGCAGGCAGCTGTCATTTTCACCATGAGTGTAACGCGGAAGTGGGATAGGCGTGTGCGCAAACTCTTGTATGTAAGTCAATGTCGCCTAAAAATAGCGCAAATTATCTTAAATTCTGGCAATGGCACAACCTACGTCTGGATGATCATCAATGGAACAGCATTTTAATCATTTAGCATGAACTATATAAATACCGGTAGGCCTATATAAATACATTTTTATTTTGTGACAGGGTACAAACAAAATGTAATTTAGTAACGAAAACAGAAAGTGATAATGTTCGGACAAAAAGTGTTTAAAAAAATTGTTCAGTAGGAGATTGAACCCGGACCACACTTGCAAGTGAATTATACGGACACAGCAGTCTGCCTTCATGTAGGCCTACCTGTCGTCTGGGCCCAGGGTATTACTGTGCCGATCTTACGAGGGTATTCCACTCGGACCCTGAACTATAGGCGAGCTCTGGCAGTCGTCGTCGAGGAACCCTCCCCCCCTCTCCCCCCGACGACGACGACCACGACGTGAGAAACCCTCTGCCCGTGGCTGGTTCTATGTAGCACGGGTCTGTCCAGCTGTCCTCCCCATATCCTCAACTCTCAAGGCTAGAGTAGCGCATTATGACCCAACGGTTGACGTGCCCTTAAAACCAATTGAGCTTGAACTTATAAATGAATCCATCGCTAAATAGATCACTCTTGACACTTGGCTATAATTTAAACTGCCAGTCTGCCTCTATTATTATTTATTTTAGAAAAGTTCTGGGGCATGCTGCCTATCAACCTTCGCACAGAATATAGATTATTGTATACAATAATTTCATTACTGTGTGGTGAACAGTGGCGTAGGAACCAGGGGGCAGGGGGCAAAACTAACGTGAGTTACCCTAAATATTAATCCCAGAATTTCCATAGTAATAAATATGCACATACACATACAATTCGACAGTCACCTTAGTAAAACGAATATGTTTGCCTGTATGCTTCGTCATTACATAAAAAATTATGTGAAAGTTTATAAAAATAGGCCACTTTTCGTACATTTTTTTAGTTTTTAGATCGCAGATAGTTGTTGTCAAACATCGTTTACAGAGTCCAAGTGTAGTTAAAACATGACGAAAAAACTGTAGTATGGTGAACTTTTCGCCTTATGCTTGCCACAGTTGCAGCCCACAAAATGCGCCCCCCCCTCCCACAACAATCAAAACGTTCCTACGAGCCTGGCGGTGAATATGGATGGACATTATTTTGTTTATGATCTTGAATTTGATGGGACAAGACGTTCGTGTATGCGCTAAGCGGCGACGATTGGTACCAGCATTGATTAAATAAGACGGTACCAGTCACAATAATACAGCAGTTCGAATGCTCGTTATTATTAGTACCGTCTGCTACTTGTACGTCACGAACGAGTTGAAGAATCACATTGGCATTGTCTGAACGTATCCGCTACGGTCTATAAAGAGCCACGACCGTGAATTCAAGCGATTGTCGGTCATAATTATTGTAATTTTGAAACAATGGAACGAGCTTGTCATGAATTACGTGCTGTAATTTCGTGAATGCATAAAACTTCGCGTACATTGGCTAACACACATTCCGAACATTTCTCGGCCACTTTGCTAGTAAACAACATAGCACAGTTGGGCCAAGTTTATTTTTTATTGACAATTATTTGAATGTGTGGCTCGTTGGTCTTTTCGTTAGCGTCTCTGCTTCCAATGCAGAAGGTCCAGGGTTCGTTTCCCGCTAACGTCAGAAGTTTTTTAACGTCTGATTTGGACCTCAGTTCTTGTCTTAGGAATTTGTAAGGGGTGACTTTGGAGCCGTCCTAGCAACGAGGCACATAATAAATTTAAAGTTCCGGATCGACCTTGTTGATTCTGGCGTTGATCCGCGCTTGTTGGCACTGCCCATGCTATATTGCTTGCAATATTAAATTTTTTTAATGTGAAATATGGCAATCAGTGGTATGGACAGTGTGAACACCCGCGGATCAACGCCAGAATCAACAAGACCGATTCAGATCAACTTTAAATTTATTATGTGCCTCGTTGCTATAGGACGCCTCCAAAGTCACTGTTTACAAACAAATTACAAAGACAAGAATGGACTTAAGTTAAAAAACTTCTGACTATAACGAGAATCGAACCCTGGACCTGCTGACATTGAAAGCAACTGGTAACACAAGTGATAAATAATGATATAGTCAATCTCCCCCCCCCCCCCGAAAAAAATAAATTCTTAGGTACCTGTTCTCTTGTTTTCCGCCACCTTGGTGTTTACGTAGCTCGCTGGTGGGAGTAGGTATAGAGAGAGGTAGGCCTAAACGGAGTGTCCGATATAGATTTGAATTGTCTTGCCAACCGAGAGGGCCTCACCTCGAAAATAAACCAACTCTTTTTACCACCTACTTTGTTCCAGCTCAATATAAACCATATCGGCATGGAGTGTTTTTAGATTTAAGAAAATGTATGTGGCGACTGGTGCACGCAAGACATCAGGTCGACACATCTTTACGTTACGTATGTATGTTTGAAAGTACCTACTAGTATTTGAACAAAGTACCGCTAGCTAGGCTAGGGGGTCTCGAAATCTCTGAACTTAGACATGCAGGTTTTTGGGTACAATCAGAGAAATTTTTCTCATGAAGGTAGTACTTAGGCTTATACTCTTACAATTGGAAAAAAATATTTTGTTGAATTTTTTTTTTTTTGACAGCAAAATTAACCCGGAAAAACGATTTTTTTTTTTTTTTTTAAAAATTGGGGTTTTAAAAATTCCCCGCTAAAAAATCCCATGCGGATCTTCTAGAATTTCTGAAATAAGCATTTTTGAAGCCCTTTTTTTTCCCCCTTTTTGAATTTAGTTACGTTTTTAAAATTTTTCAAAAAATTACAAATTTTTAAATTTTTGGGTTTTTTAAGAACTGTTAGGAAATATTTTCTTATTAAAGGATGATTATGTTTAGAAACAGTACGATTTTTAATTTCTTTCTAACCACCAAAAAATTTTTTTCCCTTTTTTTTTTTTTTTTTGATTAATTTTCCCTTGGGAAAGGGGGGGGGGGCCCCCGGAATTTCTTCCCTTTTAGCCCACATGTCCCTCTTTTTTAAACCAAGGGAAAACCCACGGGCGACACCAACGAAATAAAAGGGGCCGCGAAAACAAAAAAAAACCATAAAAAATATAAAAACCTTTTTTTTGTCATCAAATTGTCAAATAGCGTCTAAAAAAAAAATTTTAAAAATATCCAAATTTTAAATTTTTAAAAGGGAAAAAGGATTTTTTTTTTTTTATTAAATTATTATTTTTGTACCGTTTCTAAATTGTTAACTTATTTTCCCACAAACCCATCCCACAAAAGGGCCTCATCTCACAGACATAAAAGGGGAAAAATACTACCATTTTAGAACATACGTGGTTCACAAAGGTTTTTTTTGCGGAAAAACCAAAAGCCTCCCCAGTTTAATAAATTTGCTTTTTATTCTGGGTTATAAAAAAAGGGTTTTAAACCCCCGTTTAATATCTAAAGTATTAGGAAGGGTGCGATACATTAGGAAGATTAGTTACGGGATGTGATGTGAGGGCTTTTAAAGCCGGGAATTAATTCAGCGGGTACGAAGAAGGGTTTTTTTTTGGGTTTCCATCGGAGATCAATCGTTTTTTCGTCTCAAATTGTTTCTTAGTATCAAAAAAATTTTTTTATAGGCAAAAAAGTTTTATAGTTATTTTACTATTTTTCGTAGTTTTGGGTCCATTGTTTGGGTTTTTTAATAGTCACTTCCAAGGAAAAGGGTTTGGATTCGTTTCCCCGGTTCAATGAAAAAAAAAAAGGTTTTTTTTAATATTGGTTTAGCTGGGCAGGGGGTTTGTTTGGATCACTTTTTCCCTTTTTATTTTACTTATATTTTGGTTTTTTGGCCCTTTAATTAATTTTTTTTAAACCTGGGGTTTGTGTTCCTGGTGGTAACCCCCCTGACCCGACTTATGTTGCAAAAAAAGGGGGGGGAAAATATACATATTATTCCTTTTGGGAATTTTTTTACCAAAAACCTTGTGTTATTAATACGTTTTTTTTTGCAATATCATTATTTAAAAATTTGTTGTGTTATGTCTGCATTCATCTAATTAGATTATTAAGTAGTCCTCCTTTATAAATCAGTTTTATAACTGAATAGATAGACCGTAGACGTTTAATAAATAAATACAATTTGAAATGTGGGACCTTGATTACTATAGTGTTGTGCGCGCATATCTCTTAAATCAGAGTTTATTTCATAATATTGTTTAATTTTTGTTTAGATATTAGCTAAAAATACGGTAAAAGAGACAAAATTTTAGTAATCTCTAAAAAGCTTCAATATTTTATAAGTGTGTTTGATGTGTGGATGGTACTTTCTAAACACACTCCTAACCTAGGTTCAAATTTTTTTAGTGAAAATAAGAGGTCAAAGGTTGCTCTAGAATGTAGGTAGGGATGGCTGAAATTGGCTGGATCATATGTTTATGAAAAGTTGGCTCAACCTCCTCCAATCGTTTACTTCCATCCCGATCTGTGTGAAATAGGCATTCTCGGTGGCCACAAGTAGGAAACTGTTGACCGAAGAAGATTTCTGAACGCAGCCAAATCGCTGGCATGAGAGAATCCGGACCGCGGTCTCGTTCATGTTTACATCTTGCACACGTGTCGCTGTAGTGCGCATTTGGCGCCAAATTTAAACTGCGATACACGCGCTCATGGTGAAGACAGCAGATTACTCAACCAACACTACTCATTCAATCCGAGTGCTTCACAAATATTTACCCGTTTAGGCTTTAGTAGTTGGTACTGTACTGTACTGGTCAGGTGCGGTTTGGTATGTCCACAAAGGGTAGGTCTAAGCGTACCGTTACTGGAACAAGGCACATTTCATTCCGAGTGTGTATACATTTTTTAGAAGCAAATAACTATTTATAACCTGTAATGTTGTGCAAGCCATTACGTCGATCGCATTATCTAGGCCTATAGGCCTACCATCGACACATTTTCACGAAATAGGTGTGATATTTTACTAGGTTAATCTATATTTGTTTTTAAATGTTAAAATGTGCAATGCACATATTACATTTATTTGCGTATTTGTGTATAATCTCCAAATTTACATAATTTCATAATATATTCACGACAGTCTCCCAAGAATACTTTAAAAATATATATTGAAGCCTTATTTACCTACTAAACTTATTTACTTAATATCCATTGTGGTTCCTGATTGTTGTTTTGTATCTATCTGTTTTCTCTATTTATTTATCGATTTGATATTTTTGTCGTTATTTATTTAACGTCGATCCTATTCAATTATGATCAAAAATTGATTCCCAAAGGAAGACGGTACTGTACATACAACTGAGTAGGGCCTGCATAGTCTGAATGGACCCTAAATAACAAAGTCTGTAAAGGGAAGCTAATTTTGAAATAATAATATCACAACAATGTGCAATTCATACCTTTTTTAAAATTACATACTCATGTGCCCTGCATTATAGCCTTCCTGCCCAATGGGCGGGTAATACTCAATACATTTAAATTAAACATTAAATATTACTTCTGTCTAAATAACTTCTGTCCGACTTTTTATTCATATTAATTAATTAATTAATTTTTTTGTAGGGTTTCTTTGAAACATATCAGTACATAAAAATAACTACTAATGACTAAACATATTGCAACTATACATAATTTTAGAGTATAAGAACAGATTGACATACCTACATAATTTCCATACATCTGGAGTACATCAGAAAGAAGACATAAATTAAATAGTAATTAAACATGATATGTGTTGTTATTTAAGAATAGCTCATTAAAAATTATGTAACTTAATTTCGTGGAATAGTGTTCTATTATGAATGCGCCCAAGCTACAACTTTCCCAAGATCATTTGTTTGTTATTTATTTGCACTTCTCAAGTATAATCGCCTTGTCATTGCTATTTGCTACATGAGCTTTAGTTACCTCTGTGTGCTGCAATTGCAGCTGGTTACAGTGATGACGAATGCATCGTCATCTTTCCAGAAGAATGACAATGACATGACATTTCTCGTTCTTCAGTTACTTTGAAATTTAAAATTAGTTGTAAGCAAGCTCAAGGTTTTGTTGTTCGTGGCTTTTGACTAGAGATTCATAATATCACCCGAGTAATTCTTATCACCACATCGTTAAAACTATGACATCACGAATACGCGAAGAGGTACAGCTTTTGCAAACAATATATTTTATTTTTGCTATATTGTGTCTATATGGTGAGAGTAAACATACTTAACAATTGGCAAGTTGAATTTATTCTTTTTGGCATTGGGTATGTACTGTGTATGTAACGCAGCCATGAAGCATGAACTTTGCAAAGCAAGTAGTAGGAAATGTACTTTGTGGATCAGTTTTTCCGTGACGTATCTGCCCACGTAGTGTACTCTTGTTATCTGTGGTTTTTATAACTGAAAATGAAATACGTCAAAAAATTAGCTTATCTATAATAGACCTCAGGCCCTACATCGTTCGTGTTGTATCTATAATAGACCTACATCGTTCGTGTTGTTCGTACGTTCTGGAGTTTGTCGTTGGGGACTCTTCCCATGACGACCTCCCCGACGACGACGACGACGACGACGACAATAACAACACGAACGATGAGAAAGACAATGACGACCACGACTTTAGAACCCGTCTTTCCTCCCCTACCTGTGGCTGATTCTGACTTAACGGTTGACGCACCCTTAACCAAATATACTTTAAACTTTACAGAGTAATTTCTTTGACCCAAATGAACCTTTTACCGTAATAATTACTTAGTGGGGTTGGGTAAAAATGGATAATGAAATCGGCTAATAAAAACAACATTATTTATTTATTGGCTTTAATTGTCGCAAAAATTTGCCATAGCAATTATCGCCATCAATCAATGTCTTGCGGGCTTATGCTTAAAAACCTTGTAATCACAAAATATATTAGTAGTAATACAATGGTAACACAATAAATGGGTCGTCCTGTTATCGTCTTAATAATCATTTACGGGATACCGAATTGTGGCCTTTGACGCGAAGTTATCAGTCTATGTTGAAACTTGCAAGGATATTTCTGAAAATTTAAATTTAAATGTGAATGTGAAATGTAAAATGTAAATATGTTTGTGTTGTCATGAAAGAGTTCATTGTCGAATACCTTCAACAATACTCATCATGAATAAAGAACAAAGTTTGCGTCGGCTGAGATTTGGAGGTTCTGGGTTCGAATCCCAGGCGGGCAAACTCCCCCCCCCCAAATAAAATATATATATATAAAAAACACATATGTTTAACCTTCAACGGAGGGGCGTCTTAAAATGACTAATGTCCAAATCATATGTGTTACTCCATGTCGTAAGGTGAGGCACATTACCTGCACGTTTGATGTTCATTGTGGTCTTAATCATTTCTTCTTCTCGTATCATATTTGAATCTTTGCCATTTTTGTCGTTCAAAAACGAAAGTGAAAAACAGCTCGTCGTTTCAATTTCCTCGTTATCTTTGCTTCAGTGTGTTAGACTTGAGTTCGTTGGAACGGAGAAAGTGCATGAACGCGCAAACAACGATTGTGTCGGAAGCAGGCCTGTCAAACTGTCACGCACCTTGTTCTGACTCCCACTATCGGACTAGATCTATCACTGACACTGTCACCGAAACACTTCTTTCAAATATTGCCTTCTGAACCTCTCCATAGAGAATATTTCGTCTGATCAGCTTTTTAGTTGCTCGTCGTCGGTATAAATTGACTAGGAAAACGCTTAAATCCCGCCGCGTTGATGGATGAGCTTTTTTGTAAGTTTTTAGTTTGCGTAGAACCACTTTTCCTTTGCAAGTGCTTTTTGAATACATTGTAGGTGATTGTTGTCAAGTTTCTATTGTTACTTATTAATTGTTATTATAAACCTAAAAAAAACTCATATTAAACATTTATTCTATGGATTCTGGCTAACTTTTTCAAATTGTTCTTTCAGAAAGCAATACATCACCATTACCTTAATGTCCATGTAATGTGCAGATATTCGTTGCAGTACTGTTCCATCCATTCAGATGTATAATGCAACTTCAATTCAGAGCTTAAAATGTACCCGTCCTGATGGTCTAGTGGTTAAGACGCCTGTCTGGAATGCGGGAGATCCGTGGTTCGATTCCCGGTTGGGGCGGACTTTTTTAATTTCTGAATTGTAGTAAATAAAAATAAAATATGAACGTTGTAGCCCCACCCGTTTGGTCAGAATCGGCCCAAATGTCACGAAAATATCGCAATTAAAATCGAAAAAAAATCGTAAAAGTACTGTATTTATGAGAAAATATTTCATCGATTTCACCCAAAAACGTGGCAGGTTTAAGTTCAGAGATTTCGAAGGTCCCCTCCAATTTTCATCATGATCGCATATGCCGTTTGCCCTGTAGAGAGCGAACAAACAAATAGACAAAAAAACAAAAAAAAACACCCGAGCTAAATTTTTTGGGGGGTCAGTGAAAATTAAGTCTTCGCTTCGCCAATAAATTTATTAATAGTTTAGTTTACTTTAGTTCATTTCAGTCAATTAATATCTACATAATTCAAATACACATATAGAATACAAAGTCATAGCTGTTCTGTTACAATATACACAAAGTCTACTCATGAATATGAATTACAAATACATTAGTAGGTGACAAACCCAAGTGGAACGTGACATCGAGAAAACCAGGTGTTTACGCAGAACGCAGAAGTTGGACCACTTGGAAGCTCTATATCGTTTGTCCTATCGGGTTGTGGTTTGCATTTAAATATTAAGTGAGAAAGTGTGATGTCGCTATCAGAGCACATTTTCTCAAAATTGCTTACTTTTGTTATAAACTGACCGTAAATATGCTACCAAATAGGTAATTTGCAATAATTTCGCTAGCATGCGTAGGGGAAAATATATCAAATGGTAAAATGTGCGCTTATAGCAACATGCGCTTATCCCTTGTTAACATCGTCCCGAAAATTCGAATTGTTTGGGTGAAAATTCGAGGTCAAAAGGTGGTCCAGGCTGAATGTGAAGTTAGTTGGATTTGCCGAAGCGAATTTTTAAATGTACATTTTTGTAAAAAAGTTGTCTCGAGTTAAATGCTAAAAGCAATGCAATAGCATGCAAGTAAAAAGGTATTCACATAAACCGGTCCGTTGTAAATCAGCAGTTCAGTATAGGTTAGAGGTTAGTACACAACCTGCTCGTCTGTAATATAAAGCGACGTGCAAGCCGATTGCGCAATGGTTTCCGCCTGGCTGACTGATTACAGTGTTACAGACAGACATACTGCACAATATGCAACCTAACCTGTGATTAAGAGACTATCAAAAGGGAGGAAATGATGACCATACAAATGTGCTCGCCCATTCGCAATCTCCACATACACTGACAGAGCTCAATGAAAATAGTGTCAATCCTCGGGAAATACAAGGATTTATGGGATCGTGCAATGTCTTTGTTAAAAAACATATCCCATCGTATACAATTAGGCCTAGCTCGTTAACATACAACCAGGTCTTACGGGATCTAATACTATAAAGTATAAATACGTGTTATCATTTCGCCCAGTGACTCCAATCAATAATTCCCCAAATCTGAAGTTGTTCAATCAGACACAAATTAGTCATTTCGTTTAAAAATGTACAATTTATTGAAAATAATTATTCAATACAAAATATCAAGCCTGGCTCAATGAATTTGCATGATCTCTATTTCATTCTTACAAATTAAGCATGGATATAATGCGTCAGTTACTTTGTATTTTGTCCAGGGTATTCCTCTACCGATAAATATAGCCAAATCTATCTCGTAGACATCAGCTTCCCGAAACTAGGGGCGAGCTCTGGCAGTGGTCGTCGGGGACCTCTTCCCTCAACTTGTCTATATATGATGAATACGAAGTGAGAAATACCTCTGTCTTGGCTAGATTCAGCATGGGTTTTACCTCCCCATCTTCCCCTAGAGATTGGAGCATTATGACCTAACGGTTGACGCGCCCTTCATCCAAATAAACCCAAACCATATCCAAATATCTAATTATTCCTTCAGGGTTGAGGGGGGTGGGTGACTCCCACTCCGGTTACCCAACGGTTGACGCGCCCTAAATCCAAATAAACCCAAACCATATCCATATTATCTAGTAATTCCTCTAGGGTTAAGGGTGGGGGGTGACACCCACCCGGACGAGCAATCTACAGAGTGCCACGCATACAACATATAATTTGACATATACCGTGTGTATGTTTGCTACGAAGATCGATAATGAAGCTACACGGGAGCTAACAAATAAACATCGCGAACCTAAACTAGGTTAAATTGCACTGTTCTTTTATCGTATCGGCGCCTGCTCTATAGCTATAGACGATCTCGAGGTGGTGAGATTCCCCTGGACCAGATGGGACTTCTGGAGTATTTTTCCCTAGATTACAACACGAAGAATATATTGTATTGACCTGTATGATCCTTGATTCCCTCCCGTAGATGAAATATTTTGAACAACCGAGAAATTACAAAATCCAACCCGAGATATATATTTTATAGAGGGTGTTTTCCAAATCACTATGAAAATCATGATGTGATGAGAAGGATCGACTACAAGGAACTGTGAACACTAAAGTTTATGGAACTACATCTTTCTTTCAATATATATGTCTATCTTTGATTCTATGACGACAAAATATAGTTTAACTGGCAATACAGTTTTTATATTATAAATCGTGGTATGGAAACGAATGAAATAAATATCCTGCAAATGTTTATTGGGAAAGTAGACAGTATTTCGTAGGTTATAACTGGTAGTTCGCAGCAAGAAGATTCGGGCGAAAAATAGATTTGAATAAACACGTAAATAAACCTTTTGTGCGTTACTGGCAGACGAGATAAGTATTTTGCCACAATTTCGTTTTCATGTATAGAAATCTCATAAAAGTGGTGTTGGTAAGGTTACGAATAACGCTGTTAAAATGTCGCCTCTTTCTCTTTTGATTGGCCTAATTTTGGTCCTAAGGGCTCAAATTATTATACGATAATTTGAATGCAGGAATTCATTGGGGAAATTCCACGCCACACAAATTCAGATTCTTGACTATCAAAATTAACTTTCAATTAGAAATCGAACATGTATTTCTAACCATCTATAGTGGCGTTTGCACTTTTTATATTATTTCTGGTGAATATATACGAAACAATTTGATTTATTTTTTATAACTGATTAAAATTTAATCGTTTTATATTACAACAGTTTCTGCGGTTTTAAAAAAAATCATAAAAAAATAGCCTTATTATTTGGTAGGGCCTACTTGAAGCTGTGTGATCTAGTATCTGGTAAGCAGTAAAAATGGCAGCATGCAGCTTGAAACGACAGAGTATTCGAACTTGAATACTTGTATTTGAAGCAATGAAGGGGTGAAGTGGCTTTATGTAGCATCTATTTACAGTGTGCAACTGTAGAAAAGTACATAAGCTGGGCCTTGGGCACTTTTTTAAATTTCAACGCTTTTGAGTGTCAAAGGTTTTACTGTAATTTTACAAGTTTTTTGTGACGTCTATCTAGATTGTAATTTTTACGTCGCCACTTCGGCCGTCGTCATTTTTACTTTGAACCATGTGATCTAGGTCGCTTCTGCTGGGTTCCAAGTTAGGGCCTATAGAGTTTTTCTGACTGATGACTATTGTACGTCTGTCTAACCTTGTACCCATTGAGCCAAGTTCCAAAGACATTCTTTGCACATTTTTTCTCCCAGTTGAGAGCTATCAATCTCTCGTTTTTGTAAAACATTAATCACTAATCACATCACATTCTTAAGAATAATCATCTCCATTCTGTATTTGTATTGGTAGCTATTAGTTAACTATTTACTATAGCATAAGCTACGTTGTTTTTGAGAGACCTATATGCTAGATATTGTTTGTTTTTAAATTTTTATATTGTTTCATAAGAAAACTTGTACATCCTTCAGTTCAGACTTACCAACCGATAATTATTTAAAGTATATTTTTCTAGGCATATTGCCAGGTTTCACAATAGTGATGTCATTAGAACATCCAAAGCTGTTGACTCTTTGTATTTTGCTTTGACTTTCGCCTGTCAAGGGCCACATTCGCGCGTTGCACGTTTTATACGCTAGTTGCTTTTTTGCAGTTTTATTATCCCAATTTTTGGTTTAGCTGTAACTGTAAAAATAGTTATAGAAATGGTAGACATGTTCAAATTTGGATGAATCTACATCTTTGTGTGTCCAACAATAAGTATAGTTTCATTCAATGATGTACGCAGGAATATATTTCGGGGTCGGGGGGGGGGGGGCTGCCAAGGGTAAGATATAACTGCAAAATGTGCTACACAAATTAATTTAATGGGCGAGAGGGGGGGGGGGGGGCTTCACGAAAAATACGTGTTTTTGAAGTGATGTTTATGTGTTTTGGAAAAGGAAAAATTAAATAAATAGATGTGTATTTTTTGCGTAAAGATAAACTCGTCATATAGGTTAGAGCCCTAGTCGAGGCAAACTTAATTTATTTATTATCAAATAATACACCTTATTTTGAACCAGTTAATGTCTGATAAAAATCTCCGTTAATTTGCAAAGCACTCTAATTATTCATGTATGATCAACTAGTTGCTGATTAGCCAGAAATGGCTTATCGTCATTTTAACCAAACTAATATCACTTCCCACGTGTTTATGCATAGCCGTATAATAACTCAAATGTCTCACAGCAGGTTGCATGATGCGATGACGCTAGCAGAGGTTTCGCGTGATCTAAAATCACTCGGGTTTCTACGAATTACTTATTTAAAAATCGTTACTTCGAATATATTTCCTGTTCGGAGGAATGCTCACTAGCCATACATCATGCACGAACAACGAATACTTACCGGAACTAAACAATATTTTAGAGAACATTTGCATTTCATAAATAGATATTCGCTCTGCCAAGAAGCTTCCGATGTAGGATGAAACTGTGCATTGCAAAATATTGACAGCCCTTTAGTCGTAGATTATCAATATTATTTGTACAGCCAGGGTCATATATAAATCAAGAGGTCTGAAAGATACCTCTTTCACCGACATCTCGTGGTCAACTCTTGGTGTCATTATTTATATCGCCCTGTGAACTGCATTATTGACGTAAATAAGAAACATGGCTGCTAAAATGTCAAAGGAAAATTCTCTATTCACCAGAGAAACTATCAAGCCTAGAAGAAATATAATATGGAACGTAAAGAGAGCATTATACATCGATACCTTGGCCTTGGCATAGCATTAAGACTATGCCTTAGTTCTTATATTTGCCTTAGTTTCTAATTAATTTTGAATAATTCTATCTTGGCTGTCAAGTCTTATTTGCAAACAACCAAAGTTTGTTTTATGCTTTTGTTTTGATAAAATTTTATTTCACTTCTGACTGCCTTCTAGATATTGACTATTTTGTTGACCAAGAGTCTTTCAAAGCCTCCTAAATAATATTAATAATATCAAATCATGGAGTTGGATGAGAAGGAGGTCTAGCTCAAATGGAACAGCACGTCCACGATCGTGTTTGTTTATTTGAGCCTATTCGCCATTTTGATTGGTAAAACCACTACTCGCAGGTTAAACTTTGCTACAATAAACTGTGGTAGGCCCTAGGTTACCTTGGTTACCAAAGTAAACAATCAAAATGTCTGCCAATTTGAAGTACTAACTTGTACACCGCCGACCACACACCTGCGCCTCCAGTACGCCAGTACTATTTATAACTCCATGATCAAATAGTCTAGGGAACTTCCATCGATCGATAATGTAGTTCACAGGGCAATATAAATAATGGCACCAAGAGTTGACCACGAGATGTCGGTGAAAGAGGTATCTTTCAGACCTCTTGATTTATATATGACCCTGACTGTACATCTGCCAGAAAATATAATCGATTGAGGCTTTTAAAATTAAGAATATCTTAAATCGTAAAAATCAATTCATTTATTCAACTAGGCTCATTGGGGGCTTGATCAATAATTGTAAAATGTGAATTTTAACATGCAATAAAGTACAATACAGTAATAACTGTGCTAAATTTAGAACTGCTGTGAACTTATATATACTTTTTTGAATTACCATTTTTTCTATAGCACTATACTTATTTAAAGTGGCCTGCCAATTCTACAATTTTGTGGCCCCTGATATTTGTAAAAATTTGGGTTTTGGCGAAGGCTTTATAGCCTACTGCTTTTTTTGCTTATAGTAACAATCTAAAAAAATCGAACACTTATCCAAAATTCTTTATACTCAGTTTCACTATTATTATATTGATGTTGCGAAGTAATTTTCCTGGTTTCTCGGATGCTAAGATAATATTTTAAACCGCATTCATAAAATATTATCGTTATCATTTTATAACATCCCATCAATTTGTTTTCCTCCTGTTGCTTCTTTCCACGCGATCCACTTCTCAACGCTTGTAGTAAAAAAGGTAACAAAAGTACTAAAAGGTTTATTTATCGATTTTACAAGTCGGGAAACACTCCCACAGGTGGAATTGTTAATATTTAACACAATCGATAAATTACGAAACCCAACCTCCTTCCAGAATGTACCAACAATCCATAAGTTATATATAGTTGCCGACTCGGTGTCTGGTCCGCCCGAATTCGATCCCCGATCGAGTTGGAGTTGTAAGTTTTTTTCAATATATTAAATATTAACCGGTGTCTACAATTCCTTGAAAATTCTGAAAAACCAAGGAAAATTGTTGAAATTTATGGAATTTTCTAATTTCTACTCATTTTTTCTTAAATTAGCAAATCGAATCCATAAATTCAAAAGACCCCAATTGTTATGTTAATCACTGCAAACTACTATTTTAAGGGTCAAATCATATTTTCTAATATTATCAAAATCTGCCAGATTTACCGCCTGGAAAAATACGGGTTTCAACTTGTAAAATTCAGGAAATTGAAATTAGAATAAGGAACACCCGATTATCAAATGGGGGATAACAAATTTATTATGTGTAAGTAATATGTATTTTAATTCACACGTAAACGGATTGATAAAATAAAATCTGACGCGTCCCACTTTTTAATTGGTGTATTTTGTTGTATTAAAAATCAAAACAGCTATAATTGGATCGTTATAGAGATGTGTACACGTGTAATCCCCACCCCTATATTGACAAAGTGTTATCTGCAGCCGTAGAACACCCAAGGGCCAAGGTTGCGGGTGAGGTTCTCATTGTCTCCCTACAGAACACGTAGTATCGATTGCCCCCTGCCACCACAAGGTGACACAATCACGTTCCTTCACTTGTTGCCAGGGAGTCGAACCTGAAACCAAACACAACTGTGTCTTATTCAGTTTCAGATTAGGAAAACACACAATATAGATAGCTTGTTTGAAGTTTTCCAGCTGTATTCTAGGAAGTGAGAACATGAATAGCCTATTTCGTCGACATAAAAAGGATACTTATAATATGCATTGTGTTAAGTAAAAAAAATATATATAATATTTTCTACCGTACTAATAACTTCTTAAAAAATATAATTACACTCACTAAAAATTATTTTATTGTGGAAATTTACAAATACTGTGTCCTTAATAAAATTGTAATTGAAATCTCATTTTGGGGTTCAAATGTTCAATATGTGGTACGTACACCTTCGTTCAGAAGTAAATCAAGGGCTGGGTATTGATTTACTTACGGTCGATGGTGTAGGCTTACATACATAGGTCGAGAACATTATCGATGTCTTCTAAGTTAATTAGTCTTCATATGTATTTCGTATATGACTTTTATTAGTGCATTGATGTTATGGCCCATATCACAAAAGAGCAGATATTGTAAGAATTGAATAATTAAGTAGTATTTAAAACAAAACTGTTTGGCCAAATTGTTGTAACTTATTTTTATGAACCATAAACATTCTGAAGAAGTCTTGAACCCAAAACCTAACCAGTGGCGCCGGAAGTGCATCCTGGTAGGGGGGGGGGGGGGGGGCACTAAAAAATCTCTATAACTGTCCATGAAACATTAATTGTTTTGGGAAAAATATGTATCCTGGCTCAATGGGAGGGGGGGAGGGGGGTTGGAAGAGGGGGTGTCCCTGGGCCAGAATAATTTTGATTTTTAACATGGCAAATGGTGGCATTTTACTAGATTTTAGCGTGCTTGCGTCGATATCTATAAATTTGAAGATCAACATATTGCTAGTTTACAAAATGTTACTACTTCAAAATTCAACTATGCTTTTTTATATTGAGAAGGGCCAAACCATAGTCTTGCCCCTCTTGATTTCACAGTGGCGCAGGAGAGGGGGAGGGGGGGGGCAACTGCCCGGTGCCACTGACCTAAGGTCCTAAATCTTTATTGAGGACTTCACCCTTTTTCTTCATTGGATACACCATAGTGTACCTTGTGAAATCATCAATAAAAGTGACGAAGAAGTTCGAGCCACCTATTGTCGAAGGAACTAGGCCTACTTTCCCAACGACATCTGAATGAATCAGTTCTAGAGGTGCTGTTGCTCGAGTAGCTTCTCCTACAGTAAAACTTGTTTGCTTCAATTTTCCCAGTACGCAAGTTTCACAGTTTACCACTCCTTCTTCAGTTTCATTCGGATTATGTTTTGGTTTATTTAAACCAGTCAGTTTCTCTACTGCTTCTGAATGGAGATGCCCAAGTCTACGGTGCCACAAGGATAAATCATTCCCCTTTGTGATTTTAGCCTTTGGAACAGCTTCTCCCAGTATGTAAAGTCTTCCTTGACGAAACGCTGTGAGAATGACATCGCCTTGTTTTTTCTCCATAACTTGTGCTTTACCATCCTTGAATAAAACCTGTAGTCCCAGTTCTTCTAGTCTGCCAACTGAAATAAGGTTGCTATCCAACTTTGGCGCAAACAAGATGTCATTCAACTCGATACTAATTTCCCCATATTTCTTGTTTTGAAGAAATTCTACGCATCCAGTTCCACAAACCTCTAACTTCTCTCCATTGGCAACTTCTACGTTTGAGCTACATTCCTTGAATGAATGTAATTTGCCTCTGTATGGTGTCATGTGTTCAGTGGCAGCACTATCCAAATACCAGACTAGGGAATCAGAATTAGTCCTACTGACTTTGTCGGTCACACTAAGCACCTTGTGATTTACCTTTTTGACATGATGAACACTCGACCTTGGCAAATTTCTCACGTCTTGTCCGTTACTTCTTCCACCTGGACAATTTCGAGCTATGTGACGCCATTCACCACAGCAGTAACAACGCACTCGTCGTCGATCGTTGGAGACTGTGTGAGAATTTTCGTCCATACTGTCACTTGTTCTTCTTTCTTCTTGTGAGGACTTAGGTCGTGGATATATCTTCGTCTTGCCTTTTGTAAACAACCCCTTCGGCTCGTCTTCTTCAGTATGTTTACTATCTTCTTCACGTCGTAATATCCTCTTCTCTTCAACCAGATCTAGCTTTTACCTTCTTCGTTGATATGGCCATTCTCATCTTGCTCCAGATTGAGAATATGTGGCTCATAATAACTTGGAAGCACTATCAGCATAACCATAGCTACTTCTTTGTCGTTAAAGCCGTAACCACTATACCTGTCAGCTTTCTATGTAGATCCTTTAGACGACCAAGATAACTTTTTGTATCTTCTGTTGGCTTCATTTGGACATTGAAGAAATCACGCATAAGCTGAAGAATGTGTAGAAGCCCAAACTTCGAATTGATTTCTAGAAGAATCTCCCACACTTCCTTAGCACTTTCGCAACCCCCAATGTCGTCCAAATAGTTATCTTCAACTACCAAGAACAAAAATGTTATAGCACCGAGCACGGTTATTTTTCTTCTTGACCTCATTGGTCATTTCCGTCATATCTTCGAAACCTTGATCTACAGCTTCAAAACAGCCTTTCTGTACGAACGTGGCTCTTGCCCGTATCGACCAAGTGTGGTAATTGTCTGAGGTTAACCTTGGCATTTTAAACGCATCCATTGTGGTTGACATATTTTACTATCTTCTTCACCACACAATAGATTTAAAATCAAGTACACACAATGGGGACTCGTATTCGTCATCCAACAGCTACAAACACGTACACATCTTTCAATAACACACGATCTGGGTTGTCTGGGCCCTAACCTCTAATATATAGTGGAACTGAGTGAAAATACAAGAGTAATTTAAGAAGCATAAATGGTTTTAATTCTGTTAGCTTCAGCCATGATTCCCCAGAGCAACTGTCACCAATAGTTATCTCACTACCAAGAACAAAAATGTTATAGCGACGTTTTTTTTTTCTTGACTCATGATCATTTCCGTCATATCTTCGAACACTGGATTCTACAGCTTCCCAAACTGCCTTTCTTACGAGCGTGGGCTCTTGCCCGTTCGACCCCCAAGTGTGGTGCAATGTCTGAGTAACCTTGGCATTTTAAACTCTCCATGTGGGTTGACATGGGATTCGGTGCATGCTTCTTCACCCACAATAGATTCTAAAATCAACTACAAACAAAATGGGACTTGTATTCGTCCCACGCTACCAAAGCACGTAAAACTTTTTCAATAACTTCGTCAAGAAAGAATGTTTTAGCACTCAGCCACAACACTAAAAACTATCTTTATTTGAACTCAACTACATAATCAATTCCTCCAAATGTTTCCACAGACTCGATTTGGGTTGGTCTGGCCCATTAACTTTATTATTCTATGGTGACGGATGAAATAAAACAAGAGAGAATTTAATATAAGCAGAAGTTTTTAATTCATGTTGATCAGCCATTGTCAACGATCACCATTAGTTACCAATCATAACAAAATAAATGAAACATCGTCGACTTCTTTGGCTTTATCTTGAACTATGAGTGAACACCTTGTGATGCCTCCAAGAAGTGTTGAACACATAACTTCTAATACTAAACTCGTAGATACTTGCCTTGATTTCGCAGTGGGGCAAGTGCTCCGGGGCTCTGCCCCCCCCCCCCCCCGGCTCCGGTGCCACTGACCTAAGGTCCTAACTAAACTCGTAGATACCCGTCTTGGTTTCGACCCCCGCCTGTTGCTTCAGTGTTTCATTCAACACGATGTCGCGTGTGTTCAGTGCGAGAGCTCGTTGCATCATTGTTGCGGCTAGATTAGTACACGAGTATGCGTCGTCTCACTTGACTTGGCCGGGTCGAATCTATTACCCGTATAGCGTAGGGTGAGCGGGTTCAAGTATCTCTTGATTGATCTATTGTCTCAGTTGTTTGTTTGTTTATTGATTGCTTCGGTTATAACGAGGTTATGCAATGTGTACGGGCTGGCCTTGCTTGGTCTTCTATGGGAATCTCTGTCCCAAAATAAAGAAGGAAGGGAATCTTTCCTTCGATACCCTAATTGCAAAACCTCGTATCTGTTTTGCTGAAGACTTGCTATGCAACATTTCAAAGCTTGTTGAAATGGCTCTAATTAACGAAAAGAGCAGATTCGAGGATATACAATTTAATTTAAGACATTAAACCTGAATACAAAAACCTTGAATCAGCTCTTAGCCATTTTAACAAGCTTTGAAATGTGGCATAGCAATTCTACAGCAAATACACATACGAGGTTGTGCAATGAGGGTTTGTCGATATGCATCAATTTTCTGTCCGTCCGTCCGTTTGTGCGTATGTCACGTCTCGCGATAATATATAAACGAGACCTCCGATTGATGCGTTTGTGTGTTAACATTCCCCCCCCCCCCCTTGTCCATGCCCGGGATAGAATTGGCAAATAACTAGATAAAAAGCGATAAAAGATGCAAAGTCCATCTCGCAAACATCATCTATAGTAAGAAGGGTAGTTCTGGCATTCGTCGTCGGGTACCTATCCCCCTTCCCTTGACTACCTCCCCGGCGACGACGACCATGACAATACGAACGATGACAAAGACGATGATAACCGCGACGTGAGAACCCCCTTTCCTCCCCTTACCCGTGGCTGGTTTTGACCAGCATGGGACTTTCCTCCCCACATCCCCTAGGCGAGAGTGACGCATTATGACCTAACGGTTGACGCGCCCTTAATCTAAACAAACTAAACTAAAGACTGGTGACACTTAGGGTTAGGGGGCTGTGCTAACCATATCAAAAAATACATTTCTTTCTACCCGGCACCTCCACCAAATACCATACCGAAGGATATCTCATTTGTGTCTCCCTCTTTGACAATCTATTGATTTAGTAGCATCTCTCCCTGTTTGCGTCCTCCCTTATCCATGCTTGTTATATAGTCACGTCCATAGCCTCCTCCAACGATAGCAAATCACATTTTGATTAGCGCTACGTCATAAAGCTGGTCTAGCGTGCGCTGCCGTGTTGTAGATAGCCTACTAGACACTCGCGGTTTTATGAGGTGGAAAATTGAATCGCGCCTGACTGGAATGATTCGCTGCCCGTGAAGCCATGCCGTCAACACTGTCGTGCTGTGTAAGAGTTATGCGACGCTCGTCGTGTCTAATTGTTTGGACGTTGTTTCCCGGCGTGTGATAAGCAGTGTTGGGCAAGTTCCCGCAAAAAAGGAACTTTAAAAAGTTAAGTTACTTGGCCTTCAAATGGAACTTTTAAAAGTTACAGTTCCTTCACAAAAAAGGGAACTTTTGAGTTCCTTAAATAATAAAAGTTCCTGGTTAAAAGTTCCTTTATCAAATAAATTATGGTACATATGATTTCGGTCGCGATTTTTTAGCCCCGTCGTCGCAAGCATATATATGACAGGTTCATCAATCGAGGTTATGTCTCCTAAAAATGATATGCTACTGTTTTTAATCAACTAATTTTTATATTCGTGTCAGCTAAATTCGTTTTCAGTGGTGGGTTTTGTCATCACCAAGTGTGAAAGAAACTTCTAAAACTTTATTAAAAGTTACCATAAATTTGTAACTTTTGTGTTGAAAGTTCCTCTAACTAAAAATGGAAAGCATTCCTTAAAAAGTTCCTGAAAAAAGAACCCGTTTCTAGGAACGCGTTCTTTTTTTTAAAGTTCCTACCCAACACTGGTGATAAGTAAGATAGCCTTGGCAACATCACTTGACTGGTAGTTATTATATTATTACAGAGAATTGTCAAGCTGAGTGGAAACTCGTATTTTTTTATTTTTTTTATTTACTACGACTAATTATTTTGATGTGAAAACGTTTTTCCCCATTTTCAATGCCATAACTTTGTGTAAATAAAAATGTTAATTGTACGAAATTATTCATTGACTATCCCAAATTAATGAAAGCCTTAATTCAATAATAGACAAATGCGTAATCAGGGGGATAGGGGGAAGGTTCTCACGTCTCGGGCATCATAGTCTTTGTCATCGTTCGTGTGTTCATTGTCGTCGTCGTCGTGGACGTCTTCGAGAGGAGGGAGGTGGTTCCCGGACGACGACTGCCAGAGCTCGCCTCTAGTTTCAGCTAGTATACTCTTATACGTATAGCTGAGAACTTCAATCTATAATGGAGATATTAATTCGGATTGGTGGGTTCTTTCCCCATGTGGTTCTTCCATATAATAGGGCTATAATATTTTAATGTTTATACCCATATTAGTCACTCAACGATATGCTTTGCTTTGTTCATTGAAGCGGCTGAAATGGTTCTTCCGAAAAATGTTCTTTCGGTGGTGGAGATCTTACCCGGTACGTCATTTTGTACGCGAAATAAAATCATCGAATTGGGGAACAGGTCATGATTTCTATAAACATTTGATCAAACCACTTTCAAATAAAAAAATTATACTAATAATAATGCATGTGTAAATTACTGTTATCACAATGATCTTTACCGATGAGTGAATTGGATCGTGAATGGGGATAGTTCCACCCACTTCATATAGATGGCGAGTATTCAAAAGTTGGTTATTTCCGCATTTTTTCTTTCATGACATTAAAAACATAATTCCAGAATTTCCGGCTCTATACATACTGATGCTCTAACCAACTAAGCTGTTAGCTGAGCTCTGAGCAATAAATCTTTACTAAAATGCTTTGTATGTTGTAATTAGCTAAATTATTGGTAAGAGTATCAGTACGTAGAGCCTGAGGTTCTAGGTAACATAAAAGTAAAGAAATCCATCCTGATCGGGATTCGAACCCATTTCTCCCACATTCAAGGTACGCGCCCCAGCCAACTAGACCACCGAGACGGCAACACTTTGACTTCTGAATTGCAGTTGCTTTATAGATCTGAATGAACCTGGAATTTGGGAAATCCGGGTTCGAACCCCGGTTGGAATGGATTTCTTTAAATTTCTGAATTGTAGTAAATATTAACAATTTCAATTCCACCTATATGGGAGTGTTTCCCGACTATCCAAATCGAGAAATAAGAGTAAAGTTTTATTTATTGGTATGAACTAATAATATCATCCAGTTTCCTAACATCGTAATAAATCCTAACCCTCTTGTTGAATCCAACTTACGCTGCGACAACAGTGGAGAAACAACAAACAACATCGCGAGCGCTGTGTTTACTTTCAGTGTATTATCACGCGTCGGCTCTCGGAAAGTTAAACACACTCGAGTGGAAAGCCAACGTCGTTATGCGTTTATCAGTAGTCCTGTTTCATATGAAGCAAGTAGGTATACAGAAACACCTGTTATCTGAGAAGGTTTATGCTATGTATGGAAACTACTACGGCCATACGACGCACTGATTGGTATAATAGTTTGTTTTTTTAATCTTTAAGAGTTTATGCGTGTGAGTGTAGACGCGTGTGAAAAACTATATATTTTTATATTTATTTTTTATTTAAGACAATAGGCCCAGTTTTGGTAAAAATATATTGTTAGACACACAGGGGGTACTAAATTACGAGATTGTATAATATGCCGAATCTTCCGTTTTTTCGTTCTGAACCATGATGGCATTATGTGTTAAGTTCACCGAATCACGTTTTCCAAAATGTGCATAAAACAGTTGTTCAAATACATTTGATTTTTGGTTAATACGTTACGTACTCTCACAGTGTGTTCCATTCCTAATTTTATGAACGATTTTAAGCGCTAAATTGGAAAAAAGTAAGGCCTACGGTTTGAATGGCAGACATGTTTGAAAACATTTTTTAACCAAACATAGAAAATAGTACTACATTTTAAAACTAGATTTTGTTTGAATACAATATTTTAATTTGAAAGAAAATGTCCCGCAAAACGTTAATTTATGTAACAATTAAATGGTACGTGGCAGGGTTTTAACTAAAGCTTTATACGTTTACGAACAAATTCAGGGTGTGTCAAAATATAAAAAATCATGATTTATTTAATTTAAATCGGATTTATTTGATTTAAATCGACTTTTCTATTCGAATCAGATTTTTTCGATTTAAATCAAATTTGTTTTGGTTTAAATCAACCATATCAGTGTTTCAAAACTTGTCAAGTTGTTGACCGGTTCAAATTCGTTCACAAGCGTTTCAGAAAATGTAATTCAAAAACTTTGCCTAGAAATCATTTTGAATTCTTGTGGTTGTTGCTCAAAATGATGAAAAAGTTCATTTGAACATCAATGATTTTTTATTAAATAAATAGGTTGACTTAAATAAAAAACACCGTAACTAATGTCATCCAGTTTTCTTGATAAGACGAGAATTCTATTAACGAGCTCGTCACTAAAGGTTTTGTTTTCGAGCATTGAGTTCAATTTGTAATGGAAATTATCTAATTTGTTATTGACTCTCGTCACCTGAAATAATGACAACCTTGTGTCTAGACCGTGATCTCCGCGTCAATTGAAAACAGCTCTTAGTTCTGTTTGTCGTCTTGATTGTGTGTGAGGCCCTTATCAACCAGGCTAGTCAAACAAGGGCAGAATGATCTCTATAAATATTAAATAAGCTTTTTATTGTTTTATTTCGTGCAGATTTTATGCACACGTGGCAAGCGGCTATTGTATTTTGTAACGCAATATTTCGATAAAGTTCGGGCATTTTTTATTAAAGTTAAGGGAACTTTGGTGGTGTTATGCAGTTGTTCTGTTTATTTCAGTTAAGCATACGTGAACTGATAAAATAAAGCCATTTAGTACAACTAACACAATTTACAAAATATATTATAATGCTCCGTTGATATCTAATTTAATTGTTATATTCTTCAGCACCAATTTATTTGAATAAGCATGACGTGCACGAAAGTGTCAATAATGGAATCATTTTAAAAAATCCCTCCTCCTTTACTCAAGGGTCACCAAAAGTCTTCTGTGCGTTCCTTGTTCAACGGAAATCGCATGTCAATCGGACGTCATGTTCGGTTTTTGTTGTGAGTCGTGACACACGCACAGACGGACGGACAGAAAATGCAGCTTTGTTCCCCGATGAAATAGTTTACAATTTTTTGTGACTAGTTTTTATAGGAAAAAGTTATTTACAGCTACACATCATTTCATTTTACTGTCCACACATTGTATGCCCTTGACTTTGTATACGAATTAATAATTGAACCGTCGTACGAGAGCGTTTTATTTAGCCTCATGTCCTTGACTTTGAAACTTATTTCTTTCTTTTCAAACTAACTTAGTTGTTAGTTGGAACAGCAATAAACTAAATAGTTCCAAAATCCAAAGACTATTAAATGACTCAATAATTCATTTTATTGTTAGAGGAGGGATTAGTGTAAAATGTGGAGTCATATTTTTCTAGATAAGCTTAGCAGCCTACCAACAAAAACTTTTAAAACACTTATTAGTCATAAAGTTTCGTTTCAGAGTCAAGAACGCCCTGGATATAATACAACGTGGCATTCGATCGTTTGGACTACGTCATACTTAAATTATAAGAATTCAATCAATGATAATTTCTCTATTGTGTATCGTTATAGTAGATAATATACTAGGTTAGGTAAATTAGGTTATATTGATTAGGTGACAATGATTTAAAACACATTGTGTAAATTAAAGTTTGAAGATATCGGTTGACCCACATCACTGCAAACTAACAAAAAACATTAATAGTTTCACAACATTTAGCTTCCAAGAATTTAGGGTAACCATCATCTCTAAAAAGTGTACAGTTTGCGTAATGCTATATGTTGTTGGACGGATTTTGTTTCGGTCGATCTTTGGCAGCATACTTCAATGTTTTAAATAATATATTTTAAATATTAAGCATAATCGAATTATATAAAAATCATATTTCATTGCTTGTATATATGAATGTTTGATTTTTTCAAACTCAATTGTCTGTTTAGGGGCGTAAATAGTGTAATTTAACTTGAATGTGGGGTCTCTATATGGTCCCTCATCGTATGCCTAATCGCGTCTCGTTGTCGGGGACCCTAATCCATCTCTCCTCGACGAACGACCACCCCTTTTTCCTCCCCCTGCCTGTGGCTGGATCTGTTCAGCACGGGCCTGTCCTCCCCACATCCCGCATGCAAGAGTGGCACATGACAACGGTTGACGCGCCTATCTGTGTCATCCGATATGCAGCCTACACGTTTGGTTCAACGACATATTTGATGCGATACACTATCAATATCATTTATGATGTAAGTTATTGGTTAATCTCCTATAATATCGTATGGGCCCATTCATCAAGATACTGCTATTTATATAATAAAGTCAATATTTGTACAATATCACAGCAGTTATCGGTCGCCTTGGACATACGTTTTCTTTCATAATTATGTTTTATCTATGTGGATTATCTTTGTAGTAGTTAGTTTATGTTTACGTAACAGATTTTTACGAGGATCGCATAATATGAATGAAATATTGTGACGATTGTTATCTCAACCAACTGTTAGAAAAAATTACCAGACCCGCTCTAGGATAGGCATGTAAATAATTCTTTACTCGGTGTTACGTGAAGGAAGTGGTGGACTAGGAATGTATTTATTTCATCGTCTTTAGGTTACGAACTTTAGGTAACTATCCGGTTGTTCGGATAGTTTGGAAGAACTATCCTAGGGTTGCTATTCCCATCACTCGAATCGTATTTATTATACCCAACATTTTCCGGGGGCAAGCCTCCAGACCCCCATTTTTATGTACCATAGCGGCCAATCGTTATTCTCTTATTATGCCATATAAACCCATGAAGCAAAATTTTCAGTCTGAAAAAATATGATTTTTCATTTGGAAAACCTGGAAAATTCAATGAAAATTTGTAGACATTCTGCTATTGTATTGTATATTGTATTTATTACGATTTTTTATTATGACTTCTGTTTAATATTACGTTTATTATGTGGTTAATGTGATTGGGGCTATACTCTTTTCCTACAACCATACCAATCAACGGAACAACATTTTTTAAATTTTTTCTTGTTATTAATTTCCTTGTCTCAAACTTCAGTTTAAAAAATACCTTTGAGTAAAGGTCGAAATATTACGAATAAAATATTGTAAAAGAGCACTTATTTAAATTAAACATTGTTATTAATGAACAGTTAAAAGTTAAAAACGTCAAAGTTCGAGAATTTCTAATAACGATGTGATAATTGTATTACGCGTTATGGCTGATAACAACCCAGACTGTAATAATTTTAGCTGATACATCGCGTTATACCGTAAAACGGAGCGACGGTCTATAATTCTTGCATGGAAATATTTGCAGACCGAGTTTTTATAGACTTCTTAGACTTCTTCTCCTCGTGTTTCACGTTACGCTGCCGAGATAGTGTTATTTGCTTATACGGTTACATAAAACTAGCAAGGTCATTCCAGTTATTATCAAGATTCGCGCTCGTGACCTTTCTGCACAATATTTCTAGTCGGCCACACTTCTCTTTTTAGATGAAGAAGAGTCGTGAGAATCATTTTTTTGCGCGTTATATTCTGGCATTGTGAATAGTTTTGTCCTTCCTTTCAATACCGAAGGATCCGGTTTGGTTTGGTTCATTTGTTTTAAGGGTGCGTCAACCGTTAGGTCATAATGTGCCACTCTAGCTTAAGGGATGTGGGGAGGACACAACCGTATTGGACAGAACTAGTCACGGGCAAAGGGAGGGAAAGGGGGGGGTCTCACGTCGCCGGCAGAAGGATCTGGGTTCGATTCCCGCTTCATTTAGTTGTTTAACTACTTGCTTTTTTAAAACATTTTTTTAGATAACTTAATCCATCGATATATGATGGATGTATGTGAACCATAATGTAGGTAAACAATGACTTTCGATCCGTCCCAAGGTCAACTGATCTCTTAGTAGAGTTTCCGGGATTCCCCGGCGAATGCTTGGACTAAGAGATTTATAGGACCTTGGATCCTTCCTTGTAACAAATCACATAATAAATCGTATATGAAGTTATTCCAAACATGTTGAAGCTAAGTCATCCGCAGGTAAATCCCAGCTTACCGGCGTTCCTATTTTATTTTAAAAAACTGTTCACTGTTTTAGTAATTCTCAAAAACGCTACTCAATAGTGAAAAAGTGTGAGTTTTGATAACGGTGTAACGATAGACGCGAAATTCGGATGGTTTTGTTTTTGGTTAGTTAAAGGTTCCAAAAATTATGGTATGCTGTTAATTTTTTCTTCGATACAAAGAAATTTATATATTAAGTTTATTTTATGAACTGCAAATGAAAATTTGCCCATCATTTTCTTGTATTTCATTAACAAATCCGCCTGCTCTTGGCCCTGTATCTTGTATACGGTTGGTCACTCGTCCTGTCACAGTCGGTCACAGTTCAGTCACGGTTTAGTCACACTCAGTCACACTCAGTCACAAGTCACAGCAGAAATGCTCACCACACTTGAACGGCCTGTTCACAATTCTCCAATAACACGGAACATTAATCTTCTCGATGAACCACGTTGCATATAACAGCTGAATGCTAATGTAGGTCTATAATATGGGAGATATCATATGATACGGATAGTGGAGTTAGGTGACTTTAGAAAAAAAAAAAGGCTATCAGGTATTGTATGAAATAGCAGGATTGTAATCCACTTTTCTAAAATGTCCTTAATACGTGCCTACAGTGTTCCTATATTTGTTTTTGAAATCTCAAATTTGAGAAAACAAATCAACTGGTAATTTATTGCATTCCGTTGAACTACATTTATAACTCTAGCCCTGAAACTTCTGCATTGGAAGCAGAGACTCTATAATCACAAGACCAACGGGCCACAACACATATTTTATTTATTTCATGTATATATATGTATATATATAAACTTAAAACATTAACCATGGATCACGAAAGCTTAAGACAAAAAAAAATATATATGTATATATATGTCATTTTAAAATGTTTTACGGTAAAACCTTGTTAAAATTGCAGTTATAGTTGGAATGGACGTAGTCGAGTGAACTAGGACTGCAATAACAACAACAAGGTAACAGGTTAACAAGGTACGAAGTTTTACAGTAAAACTTTTTAAAATGACATCATATCCCAACCACGAAAGTCTAAAAACTCATATATATATTATAATTTTGATTTTGATTGATTGATTGATTGATTGATTTATGTTCCAGAGTGCCTTTATGTCCGTCCGTTGAGACCAGGGGACTTACGAATGCAGAACCTGCTATCAATAAGTTGACGGGAAGGCAAAGATGGACGATAGTACGAAGAGGGAGGAACGGCCCCATCCGCGGGCCAAAGCAAACCCCATTTCTGCCCTCACATTTTGGTGAGTTAGCCCTACACAATCCTCGTTTTTAATAATAATCCTTGTTTTGTTTTTTTCACTCAGTACCCAGTATTAAATTGCGTTTTGAATTTTCTAATTGAATATCAATTTTTATACTTATTTTTAATATTATTTTATTGATTTCTGTTACTCTATTTTACTGACGTTAATTATTTAGTATAGGACTTTTTTTAGTAAATTAAACATATCGCAATTCAACATTTACTGCAGATTTGTTATGTTATGCCCTTAAATTACGTGCAACGAGATATAGAAAACTCCTAGTTTCAGAACAAAACTGTTTTCTGTAGACACAATTGCCACATGAACACAAAATGATTTTACTTTCAAGTTTTACAATAATGTAATAATGTGTATTTATTGTGTTTCCATGATGGTACCTTAGAATAAAAATTAGAACCAACAACATTTTCATCTTCATCCCTTTTCTTTTAAATGACAAGTTAATAGCTCAATACTATGCTATATTTTCATTCTGATCCCTGTATAAAAACACATTTGTTGGTAGCGTACTTGAACTAATAACTGACATATTATTTCCAGTTGGATCTTACCCACATTCTGGCTCGGCTACAAAAGAGATCTTGAGAAGGAAGATCTCTTTGACCCTCTAAATGAACACCGCTCAGAATATCTAGGGGATAAATTTGAACGGTACGTCTTGATTGTCATTCCTCGTCATTGTCTTTGCACTGTTTTTTTTTTTTTTTAATCACAATAGGTGAAGTGTGTAAATATTTGTGTTTGCAACTTCAAATTTGAGAAAACAATCAACTGGTAATTTATTGCATTCCGTTGAATTACATTTATGCGTAATGTGTATGCGTTTACTTACCTATTACAATACATTTGCATAATACTTTACTTACTTGAACAAACAATGTTATTTATCTAGACTCTCACAACACAGGTGTCACAGTTAATTAAATAGAGGAAATTGTGAAAACTGTCTGTTTATTTAAAAAATTAAAACCCATTTCTCATTTTATTCGTGTATATAATAAAAATAAAATTAGCCAAACATGTCAGCTTATGAAAAAAAAGATTTTATTTTTGTTGTCAATTTTTGTGAGTGTAATTTACGGTATTACAAATCAATTTATCGAATCATATCATGACACAGGTAGGCCTAGATGAGTGGTGTCCAAACTTTTTTGACCTAGGGCCGTATTGACAGTTTAAAATATTTCGTGGGCCGCATGGAAAAATTGTACCTTATACAATTAAAACCTAGTTTAATTTTACACAAATTGATAAACAATACATTTTTAAGTAATTTGCAAAGGTATACATATGGTCAAGTATCGGAGTAAATCAGGAACTCTGCTTTCAAACAATTAATTTTAAAATGTTTGATCTGTTTCTATAAAAATGTAGTAGGATATATTATACTTGGATATTAAAAATATACAAAAAACACACGAGATTGAGAAAAAAATCCATGACTATGTACAGTCGTTCTAAAGTTTATATGATGAGCTGTGCGACACGTGTAGTTGTTTCCCTTTCATAGTGTTTTCAAACTGAGGCTCAAAGTTTGATACAGAAACACGCAGGATTGATTGCAAATGTTCATCTGTAAGTCTCGATCTTGCTTTGGACTTCGCAAGTTTCATCGTAGAGAAAGTACGTTCACACAAGTATGTACTGCCGAAAAGTGATGCTATTTTTTTAGCCGACGTTAATAACAAAGGAAATCTTTCTGTTGAAGCTAATATGGAATACAAACCGAGAGAGCCAGTTTCATTGTATTTGTCTTTCAGGAAAGAATCTTCTTGCAGCTCGATAAGTTCAAACTGTAGATTATTGGGGACATTGTCAACGTTGATGGTAAATGGATTGGAGAACATTTGTATTTCCACCTCATTGGAACGAAAATCTTGGAAGCGTTTCTTGAATTCTTCTTTCACGTTTTTAATTCTTTCAGAAAACTTGTCTTCAGAAAAAATCGCTTTTACGTCGACATGGTCATTGTACTCGTTAGCCAGGGCTTGACATGCTGTGAAATGTATCAGATTACCTTCTGTTATTTGTTTTTCCAGTAATATCAATTATCTCTCAAATGCCTTGACGCTGTCAAACATTTCAGACACCAGTGTCTTTTCCCCTTGCAGTTTTAAGTTTAACTGATTTAACAAAGCAGTTATGTCGACCAAAAAACTAAGGTCACATAGCCAAGACAAGTCTGAAAGTTCGGGAACTTGTCGATCTTTATTGATCATGAAGAGATCGATTTCATGACGAAGATGAAAGAATCGCATTAGGGTGGCGCCCCTGCTCAACCACCTCACCTCCGTAAAGTAAACAACGTCGGAATGCGCCTCTAATTCATCCAGAAGTGATTTGAACTGCCTGTGGTTCAGTCCTCTTGACTTTATGAAATTCACAGTTTTAATCACAACTGTCATAACATTGTCAAGGTGAAGTACAGATGACCCCAAAGCCTCTTGGTGAATAATACAGTGATAGTGAATGATCTGGTGTTGACAACCTTCCTCCCTCAATTTTTTTTAATGTGTGATTTTAGTCTTGTTTTTATCGCCACACATGGCCGGAGCGCCGTCAGTAGTGACACCTACAAGATTGTCCCATGGCAGACTGTACTTTGTCAGAGTATCCGAAACAGCGTTAAAAATGTCGACGCCACGAGTACGGTCTTTCAAAGACACAAGAGAAAGCATTTCTTCCGTAACCACAAAATTAGCATCAACTCCACGAATGAAAATGAGCAATTGTGCCGTATCTTCAATGTCTGTGCTTTCATCGAGACAAATAGTGAATTTATCAAAAGTCGCAATTTTCTCGCATAGCTGTTGCTGTAAATCGCTAGCAATATCATCTGTCCGCCGTGCCACAGTGTTGCGAGACAAACTTATAGTTTGAAATGCAGCTTTCTTTTCGGGGCATAAAATGTTCACAGCAATGTCCATACATTTTTTAACAAACTCTCCTTCCGTAAACGGTTTTACATGTTTCGCGATCAAATACGAAATCTCTAAACTAGCATGAACCGCAGCTTCAGATTGCTTATGCGATTTTGTAAAAAGCATCTGCTGAGAAGACAATTCATTAGATCAACTTTTTAACACTGACACTTCCTTTCTTCGACCTTTGTATTTACCGTACAACGACGCATGCTTACACTCGTAGTGTCTCTTGATGTTATACTCTTTTAACACAGCTACAACATCTTTACAGATCAAACACACGGCTTTTTCATTTCTGAATATGAAAAAGTAATTGTCTGTCCATTGTTCGTTAAACACACGGCACTCTTTGTCCACTTTACGCTTTTTATTTAAAGAACTCATTCCGTAGTAATAACTGAACCGATAAGTAAAATGAAGCGTGTGAGCCGAACACCCGCCGGACACTGACTGACAAGTGACAAAGACAGTCCGGAACAGCCCCCAGAGAAGGGCTTCTCTTCGCACGGGTACCGTTAGGAATGCAATGACCACTAACAAAAGAGTAATAAACAGGGGTAGGACAAAATAGAAGTAGCACACATTGGTGGTAAAACGGCTAGCAGCTGTTGTGATATCGAGATGTCTCTAAATCTGAATTAAATATTATTCCTTTTTAATACGGAATAATGCTCATATCGGGCCGGATTCACCAATATCTTAATTAACTTGCGCGGGCCGGATGAAACCAACCCGCGGGCCGTACTTTGGACACCACTGGCCTAGATGACTTAGTTCTTATATCAATACATATTTATATATTTCCTTCCTATCCACTCATCTACTGATTTCAGTAATATTATTCTGTCCTGTTTTTGTTGGATAAAAAAGCTTAATCATTAAGAACTAACTCAACACAACTGACCCTAAAATCAAGTTTGAGAGAATACTTGGTACTGTAAAAAAAATGAGTTTTTATTTCAATCAATGGTCATTGGTGTCCATGTTATACCTTTGGTTAAATTTTAATGTAGTTAGGTTATGTTGATAGAATATTACTCAGCTGGAGTATATTGGTGTGAGATAGGATCCAACAGCTTACCTTCAAAAAGTGCTCTTCTTTTTTCTCCGGGGTAATCAAGACCTTGTGTTGAAACGTCTAATGTTTTTCTGTGTTTTTATAAATTTATGTCTATTCATCAAGAAATTCAGCAGCCACCATCACTTTTTGAAGGTAAGCTGTTGGATTCTATCTCATACCAATATGTTTAATGAAGTTGGATCATATTATGTTTATAATATTGTGCCCCATTCCAAAGCCATCCAATTTCTTCTTCTGCCTCAATTGAATGTAATAAGTTGTTTACTCATAAATTTAAAGTTTTGTGTTTCTACATTCCAACGTGCTTCATCTAGAAAGAGAACCCCAACATGTCGTTGTCATTGTTTTGTTGGTTCCAGATATTGGAACGAGGAGCTCGTCAAAGCACAAAAAACAGGCCGAACGCCAAGCCTGAAACGTGTTACCGTTCGATGTTTCGGAAGACAATTTGCCCTCTACGGAGTAATTATGTGCATCTTTGAGATCGCACTAAGGTATTTATCACAACATTAATGATAGTTATCTCCAACAGTGTTGTTCAAAATTTTGATGTGTTTCAGAGGATATTGATTCTGAACAGTGAAAACTGTACAACTACTATTTCTATGTTTCACAAAAAACTAAAAGTATTGCTTTTATTTTAAATTCCAGTATGTCTCTCACCTGCATATTTTTCAAGTTCATAAATTATTCATAATCATATCTAATCTTTTTTTATAACTCAATATGATAAAAAAATAAATAGATAATAAATAGTAAGTAAATAAATAAACTAAGTACCAGTACCCTCCATGACCTAGAGAGTTTAAAAACGACTTTTAACATCAATAAGATACACTAAAAAGAATCTCTCCACTTTCTAAAACAAATTTTCTTATGAAAGAATAAAGTGCCAAATTTAATATTTTTTTTGAATTTCACTTATAAATTCTAAATAGTTGCCCAAAATCAAGATTGTTTTAGAATTTGAAGTTTATTAGGATGTGTTTCCATAGTTTTATATCTCATAAAAATCACAATGCAGAATACAAATAACGATACCTCGATACTGTATCAATTTTTTATATTGATAAAGGCCTATCGATGTCAATCGGCATCCCTTATACTAATTAATGACATTTTTATTTATCGGGTTGTTTTGTAGCGGTGGTATTCAACGATTGATGATATTTTTCTGTCGACGTTTCAAAGACCATATTATCTTCTTCTTCGGGACTTGAATTATGATGTGAATTAATAAATCATATAAACTTCACATCATATTTCAAGTCCCGAAGAAGAAGACAACATGGTCTTTGAAACGTCGACAGAATCATATCATCAATCGTTGAATACCATCGCTACAAAACAACCCGATAAATAAAAATGTCATCAACGTGTAGCGAGACACTTAAAGTTTTAATATGTTCAATGTTTACCATGTCTATTATCTATACTTTCATCTTGTTTCATGTTCTCCTTCTCTGTTTGGGCCTTCCTGATTCCAACATACTCCTTCATTCTCCTGCTCGCCTGATCCTCTGAACCATCTCATTGTGTTTTTGAGAATTAATCAGCCCATCTTCCTTGGACTCTTGATTCGATACTTCAGCCAGATGAGCCCGAACTATAACTCGGCTGAGTAAACATGACTTTTATGTAAATCTTCATTCTAAGTTAGGCTAGATTTTTTAACTATATAATGCCAGTTTTTGTGCCTCATAATGTTTGACACTTACCTAGTTAGTTAGTTAGTTATCTACTAGTTTGTGGTATGTAGTTAACTTTTATTTAGTTTTAAACATTTGTAAAATTGTTTTAAAAAAATCTGCCTTTTTTTTTGTTAAGCATCATTCACAACTAGTTCTAAGGCATAATATTTTGTATTGCTGAGTATGTGTATGTCAATTATAACATACACATCACATCTTAAGTTACAAGACATATGGTTTATGTTGTAACGAATTGCCCAAAATAAAATGCAATTCTTACGACAGGTTTCTTTCGACGATCCAATTAACATGAAACAAGGAAACTCCCCGCGCCTTCTAGGCACGCTTCTTGATTCCACTGCCAGTTCAAAATGAAATAGCGTAATAGTTTCATCCATGCAACAGTGAGTTCCTGTGCAGCGTCATTTTCAAATCAATTTGACAGATTAGACGCCATAACATCTTAACATTACCACGACGTGACAAAAAACATTATAAATCAAAAGAAAAACGACGTCAAGTACAAAAGATACCAGAACACGTATTTTTTTTATTTTATCATTTAACGTCTATCCTATTCAGTTATAAAACTGATTCACAAAGGAGGGCAACTAAATAAATCTAATTAGTACATAGATGCAGACACAACAATGATCATCTTACATTGACCTTCGGCCTACAATGTGACACTTCAAATTCAAGAACTGAGTTTTGTGAGTAAACGGTTGGACGGGTAACGGCTTCCTGGGTACCCTTCGTCATCCCTAGTACTATGGATCATTCATGTTTGCGGGTACTAGACACCTTCAAATCAGCTACTATTTTGTAAACATAGAACACCGCCATAATATATATTTTGCCTTGACGAGCCATCGAGCATATATTTTTCAAAGGCGGTGCTTCGAAATAGGCATGCGCAATGAAAATTCGTATGGTTTGGGTTATGTTGTTGTAAACGCCTCGCATTTCTTACGGCTTACACCATGCGTATTAGACCTTGCGACTTACGCCTTATTACTAGTTGTGAATGTGCTTTAAGGATGCAGCATCCTAGTTTCTTTCTCAATTTCATTAATCGGGAAACACTCCCGTAGGTGTAATAGATTTTATAGAAATCAATCCAGAAATTAAAAAATCCATCCCAGCAAGATATCGAACCCTGGTCTCCCGATTGCCGGTCGAGTGCTTTACCCCTAAGCTACCGGGACGCTTAACTTCATAACATCTGGATTGTTGGTGCATGAATCATACCTGTGTTAGGTAATGAAATTCTAAATCGTGTTTAGATGGTCAGTTCAAAGGCAGCAGAATCGTTGCAGTACCGGTACTGTTCCTTTTGATTCAGATCTACAATGCACCAACAATCCAGATGTTATGAAGTTAACCGTCCCAGGAGCTTAGGGGTAAAGCACTCGACTGGTAATCGGGAGATCGGGGTTTGACACCCCGCTGGAATGGATTTTTTTAATTTCTGGATCCTAGTTTCTTAGTATGCATGAGTATGGTAACAAAATGGTTCAGAATTTGACTTACTACTGGGTAAGAAAAGTGTTAAAACAATCCTGTGTTTTGTCTCCTTAGTTGTTAATTAGCTATTCTTTAAGGATCCACATGCATAAAATTGTGAAATCCATTTTGATTAGATTTCGACTATTTTGCCAAATGAAAAACTTCATGAAGCAAACTGTATTTGGACTTGAATTCCACGATCAATATATAATTTCTCTATGTGAACCTTATTTTATATAGTTATAAGTGCCAATTGTAAATAGTAGTAATTACTGGATGATGTTTGTGTTTCAGAGTATCGCAACCGTTGTTTCTTGGACGCTTAGTAAAATATTTCAGTAACTCTAATGATGTCACACTGGAGGAAGCTTACATATGTGCAGCAGCTATCATCTTCTGTTCCGGAGCCAATATATTCTTTATCCACCCGTATATGATGGGAATCTTCCATATGGGGATGAAGATGAGAGTTGCGTGCTGTTCTCTTATATACAGGAAGGTAAAACAAATTAACAAATAATATATATTCTTATATTCTATTCTTATATTTGAATGAGAGGAGAAAAGTGGGAAGACAGCATGACAAATGGTAAGGTCAAGTACATGCAGATGTGGAGGAGAGAATAGTGGATAACGGCTGAAGAGAGCGAGAAATGGAGGGAGGAAGGACAGGATAAAGTAGAGAGAGCTGGTATTGCGACAAGAGAATGATGAAGTAGAGTTGTTGAGATTCACAAGATCAACGGTGGAAACTCCCCTTTACCCTACTAAATGGTGTTAGAACAAACTGTAGCAATTTTATTTATTTATTTATTTATTAGGGATTAGAATCAGTATTTAAAAATGTATTAGACAATTGATTAAGTTTTTGTGTTTGTCATCATTGTTGATAAGAAATTTGATACAGTGTTTATATTGCGGGAAACGGGGAAATTGAGTTTAATTTTGATTTAAAAAAACGACTGTTACACATTGAAAAGTGAAAATATTGTAAAATTGTAGCTTTATTATGGCAGTAAACTTTAAATTCTGCTGGCAAGGGGTAGGAGAGGACAGTGATATGTCAAAGCTGCATTTACCGGCAGTGAATCATTATAAAATTAATAGTATAATATAGCCTACCCTACAAATAAAAACAATCCTTTTTAATACTGTACTGTATTTCATTTTATGAGAAAATTCTATTCTATTACATAAACATTTAATAAACCCACTTCTACTTCCAACCACTTGTCATTTATTAATGATTTTGTTTCTTAATCGTCAAATCAAATTTATTTTGAAAAATACTTATAATCTAGAAGAATAATTAATGAATTTCTTGCAAATTCCCAATTAAATATTAATATTGAGCCTAACCGTGTAATCTCTGTGTTGTTCCAGTCTCTTCGCCTCAGTAAAACTGCCGTGGGTGAGACCATCGCCGGTCAGGTGGTCAACCTCTTGTTAGTGTTGTGCCTAACCTTGTTTTTGTTTTTTACTTTTTTGTAACTTTTGTAACTTTTTACTTTCAATTAGCTGCAGTTGTCATCAGCAGGTGAAAAGTTTTGTAGCCCCCAGCCCTTCAGGCTGGGCTTAATTTTCTCTATGCTTTCCCTGGACCTGTCAACCCTTCTCCAATCTAAACTAAACTAGCCAGTTGGCCTCTTCCAAACTAATTGTAACTTGTAATCTCTTTGTTTTTTCAGTCTCTTCGCCTCAGTAAAACTGCCCTAGGTGAGACCACCGCCGGTCAGGTGGTCAACCTCTTATCCAACGACGTAAACCGGTTCGACGTAGCCGTAATATTTCTTCACTACCTGTGGCTGGGCCCGCTAGAGACTGTTATTGTTACTTATTTCATGTGGAACGAAGTCGGGGTTTCCGCAATAATTGGAGTTGCTACTCTACTACTTATAATTCCACTACAAGGTATGGTTTCCTCACTCATTTACATATTATTATTATTATATTATTATTATTATTATTATTATTATCATTATTATTATTATTATTATTATTAATATAAGGTTTTTAAGCATAAGCCCGCTTTAACCCATCTGCACCCGTAAGCGGACTAGTCCGCGAATCATAGCCTGGCTACGGAAGCCATAAGCGGACTGGTCCGCATTTACGCGCGTTTCCATTCAAACTGCAGTAGTATCAGCTCCTATCGGCCAATTGTTGTACTTTTTGTTGCATTTCCCGCGTCAAGCATGTAGTGACATCTAGTGGTGTTCTTTGGTACTCTTACGGCAAAAACGTGAAGCTACAATCGACTTTGTTATCGACATGAAACTTACGCGCCTGTCTACTGTCAATAATGGCAGATTTAGATCAATCAAAGCGTCGTTCTCGGCACAAACAATCCTAAATCAGTCAATTTTTGGATGTTCTTCGATCAGATTTCAGTGATAGTGATGGTGAAGGTTGTGATTTTAATTGTATGCGTAGAACCGGTGCAGATATAGTAAGTGAAAGTGACAGTGAAGAAGAAATGTGCTATGGAGTGCGTGGGAGTAACATTGAGGTTAGGAATGGGCATGATCACGAGGGTCGTACTCGTAGCCCTACAAATTCGTGTATTGTTAGTTGTGAACAGGCCTAGGCCTAGAAATAATGCTACAGTAATAATAAGTGATAGTGACAGTAATGATGTTGATTACGTTCTTACTCTACTACGCTGCAACTTTGATGTGCAGAGGGCAAAAGTGCGCGGTTTCCGTGGGCGCGCTAGCGTTTTGGGGCGCTGGTGCGGATGGGTTAAGGACATAGTTATTGATTCATAGCAGTTGACGTAAAAATTTGCCCCGACTGGGGTTCGAACCCGTCAACTGCTATGAATCAATAATTATTATTATTATTATTATTATTATTATTATTATTATTATTATTATTATTATTATTATTAAAATTATTATCTTTGCTTTTTGATTCTGTTAATGTTTTGCTACAATATACATAAGTAAAATTAATAAAATTAGGTAAATTCCCACTTCGAGGTTGTATCTTACTATGTATTATATTTATTTACCAATCAACTACACTACAAGGCATTCAAATGTGATAACAAGTATTGACGTAGGTAGATTACAAAATCAAAATGTTAGTTGTAAAGCTTGGATCTTTTATTTGTGTGCAGTGCTTTTCCCTAAAAAAAAACTAAATTTACAAACAGGTCGACTCATTTACCAATTATACCTTCGTCAAAACGCAGGACCCTCCTCTAGGACACACAGGTTTTTCGATGTTGCCAAATAGAAATCGCTTCAAACAGACACATTTAAATTGCTTTTCTATTGTGTTGAACGTAGCGGAGCCTCCTTATCTACAACGCTGACCGAAGTCTGTGGCGCGCGTCAAGAGGAGTTAAGGGTTGACAGGTCTACAAGACTACTTTTTCCGCTTGAATGAAGAGCGGCAAAATAGGCACTGCACATAAATTCTCAAGATCCAAGCTTTATAAATTTGTATATAGGTACGTTTATATCATGTTCCCCTGTATCTTTCTCAGTCATTGTTATGCTAATAAATCCACAATTTTGCAGGATATCTGGGCAAGAAGACATCCACATTTCGTCTCAAGACGGCAATCAGAACGGATGAACGTGTGCGACTGATGAACGAGATAATATCCGGCGTACAGGTTATCAAAATGTACACGTGGGAGCAGCCGTTTGCAAAGATGGTCTCGCTGGCTCGCAAGAACGAAATTGATATGATCCGATACACGTCGTACATCAGGGGCATTCTGCTGTCGTTCATTATGTTCTCAACGAGAATATCGATTTTTATTACTGTACTTGCGTACGTTCTTATGGGCAACAACATTACCGCTGAGAAGGTTTGTAAAATACTGTACTTGGATCTCTTGTTGAATTGTGAATTGTTGAGTTGAAGGCTGGCTCAATCCAAAATCAATTATTGCCCACCCCGTATTTAATCTACTGAATGATACATTATGCCTATATACTTAAGTAGTTTTTATAATACTTCCTTTTATTCAGTTCTACTGTAAACTGTTTTAAATTGTCACGTCTCTTCTTTATTTATTCAAGTATTACCGCATTGTCCTGAATATAAGCCTACTTTAAGTTTAGCTTTAGTTTATAAAAGTACGGACACAGAAAATTTACATTAGGCAGTGAAATAAAATTCTATAATTTTTCAAAAAATCATTTTTAAAGTAAATGTTCACGTTACATATCATAATGAACTCATCAAATCTCACACCAATCATCAGACTACTACTTTGCTTTTAGGTGTTTATTCTGACATCATTCTACAGTATTCTTCGGCAGACAATGACCGTCTTCTTTCCACAAGGTATTTCGCAAGTGGCGGAGGCCTTAGTATCCATCAAACGACTTCAGGTAAACTTCCTACAATAGTTCTACAGTAATAGTTAATGTCTTTATCATTTTTATTATTTTTTTTTCAAACTTGTTTTCCTTCATCACCTAATTGGTGGTTCTATACGTACCAGTAGGTTATGAACATTTTGGGAAACCAATCTGTCAGTCCCACCAAACTTCATTCTATTTGATGAATGCTATTGTATTTTTGTGTTTGATCTATAATTTGAAATTTACTTTCGTTTATTGTTATGACAATCAACATGTTTGTATGAATTTGTAAGATTTGCTATGTAGATGACATGACATGACCAAAGCAGTTGAGTTTATTTTAGTTTAGGTCTACTTTTTTATTTTTTAGACCTCTGTACTTAGTGTACTAGCATAAAACCTATGATAATGTCTAAAACTTGACCACTTCAAAGTGTGTGGTTTCATAAGTGTAGGAAAGATTGATGATACACTTTTTAAAAATATAGGTAGCCTACTTTTATGTATGGACTTATAGTAAATATAACTTAATTCAAATGTATTCAAATGTTGTTATTTCTCAACAGAACTTTCTGCTCTACGACGAGCTACGGGTGCAGCCTCTGACAGGGGGGGAGCAGACCAACGGGAGTGACCAAGTCAACGGCGGAGACCAAGTAAATGGGGGTGGCAAGTACATAACGGCCAAGGAGAAGGACATTATGTTGAAGGATAATGCTAACAGTGAGTTGCCGTGAAAATCATTTTTGACTGCATAATATTGTGTTATGAATTAGGATCCTATTTTGCTAACGAGCGATGACGTATTACATTATTACTCCAGTAAAATTATTTGACTCTTAATGCTGAATTAGACGATTCAATGTTTCGTTCAAGATTCAATGATTTCAAGGACAAAATATTATAGATTATGGAAATATCAAACAAATGGTCAATAGTGGCACGAACCAAACTCTAAATACGGAGATCATCTCACGTTGTGCCATGCACTGGCTGGGCTGATGGTGTCACAATCAAGATTTATGTTTGGAAATGAGCTATCAGTCGATAACGGAAGCCCAAACACATGACATCGAAGACAGCGAGGCAGCAACTGGAACGCGATTGTATTGTTTTGACTTACACTTGCCACACTTGAGGTCCCACATATAGGTCCGAAAAGGCTTTGTTGGTGATATCGATATCATCGATAATATCGATTCGATAATGACATTACATTACCATTTTGATAATCGATAATGAAAAAAGTATCGATGTGCATTCCTTATTGTTGTATTTGATTATTTTCCTACATTTTGATTGTGTTTTGTCCTTCAATGCATCTTGAACGAAACATTGAACGGTCTAATTCAGGCTTTACAAATACAGCTCCAGAACTTGCCTCTCTAGTATGTTTATTAATTATTTGTCAGCAATCTATTGTAGACAATCCCTTTCAGATTCCAATGGACCCAAAACCCTGGGATTGATTAATTTTTAAAAGGGCAAATGAGTTGAATTGAAGGACAAGGCTTGAGTTGTCTAGAACATCAACAAACTAAAATATTTAAGATTTATATGAATTACAAAGTCTTAACCAGTGAATTTACTCAGCTACTGTATTTAACTATTTAGGTATATGTATTTAAAATTATCAAGTTCAAAAAGTGAGATGTGGCCATTATGTGAAGCCATTTTTCAATTTAATTTTTCAGTCTTTAAAGTTTGAGTGGTCAAAATAAGGGTGCAGCCATTACTTGATGGTGGCCTGTCATCATTATCTGTTGCCACGTCCAACTCTGCGTTGGGTCGGCATTGAAGACGGGCCTCTCCATCTTCTTCTGTCCTGCCACCACTCCTCTTCTTCCACAACATACCAGTCTCCTCCACGCTGTTCTACATCTTTTCTTACACTACACTGCCATTGTTGTCGTGGTCTGCCCTTGGTCTCCTACCTGGAATTTCCAATGCTATCATCGTTCTCCGTAATCTCGCTCTTTCCATCCTTTTGACTGAACCACTTAAATCTTCTCTCTCCATTTTGCTCCATTAAATTCCTCACGCCTACTTGATCTCGGATATCCTCATTTCGTATTCGGTCCCATTCCAGTCTTACCTACAATGCTTCTCAACAACTTCATATCTACAGCCTGCACAAGGCTCTCATCCACTGTTGTCATACTCCAAGTCTCGTATTGGAACAAAGTAGGTCTGGTTGATGGTAACCTTGCACTTCTTTGGTACTTTTCTGTTCCAAATGAGATCTTGGATAGATTGGAATAACCCCACAGCTTGCTGCTTCCTTCTTCCTATCTCTGGTTGAATGCTTCCATCGCATGCTGCATGCATACTCCCCACGTACTTAAAATTCTCCACTTGCTTTAAAATCTGTCCTCCTAGTAGAATCCGGTGGCCTATAATCGAATAAATACTATTCAGCTTTGAGACTTGCAATCTTAAACTGTTTGGTAATTTCCAGGGTCTCGACTTTTTAATTCATAGAGGTTTGTTGATGTTCAAGACAACCTGTGGCTTGTCCTTCAATTCAATTCATCATCATTATCTGTTGCCACTTCCAACTCTACGTTGGGTCGGCATTAGTTAGCTATATTGGTGTAGTAGAGTGTTGGTAGTTCCCTCCAAAGATTTGATAGGGACTTCATCACCATTTAGAATGAGACACAGATTTCAATTAACTGATTTTGAATTCACGATAGTTTACTGTGTCGTAGTACTTCTTTATTAATTTTAACTGGCAAAATCTTGATAGCTAAAAGAATTAGAGCTTTATTAAATTTTATTCATTTTACATTTGTAAATGAAAACTTATATTAATGGATTAATATCACAATAGGGCAATGCCAGCTGATTTGCTCGGATTCTCCACCAGGATCGCATGATCGGGGTTTGGTCACAGGACTCTTTACATAGTGATTCCAGAAAAACTAACATATATGGCCATGACCAAACGTTGATCGTTTGGCACTCTGGTGGGAAATCTGTCACCCACAACAACAATAGAGTACTGCCGTCAAAATGTTGTAAACAATCCTATTTTGTCAACGTCCAGACAACTGTGACCAAAGCCCGATCGCTCTGCACTCTGGTGGGAGATTAGTTTGACCATTGCCCTATCCTCATCGAGCTATGCAACAACTAATCCCTCCTGTTGTTACAGACGCCACCAAAGACGAGTCTCAACTAGGCGTCGTACTGAAGGATGTGACTGCCAAGTGGACGCCCACCTCGCCAGAAAACACTCTCTCCAACGTCAACCTTAGTATGGAACCTGGCAAACTGGTAGCCATCATTGGACCAGTAGGAGCAGGGAAGGTGAATATTCGTTATTTAATGGAATCTGTTTGATTGTTTATTTATTCATAAAAATAACAAAGTTCCATCACTTAGATGGGAAAGAAAAAAGAACATAAATACATGAAACAAAGCCTAAAGGGCTTGTTTTGGTGATATTTTTCAAATCTTTTTCAGAGTACTTGCCATTATTAATTTTGTTACCTACTTTATTGTAGCAGTCCATCTTTTATTCAAATTACAGGATAAACAAGTTTGATTTAAAATAAATTTAGGCTGAAGAAGTTGTGTCAGGTCTGGCTAACCAGCAGTTAAATAGCCCCAACCTGAGTTAAGAGTTTTTAAATGGGACTTACGTAGATTAAGTTTAACTAGGAAAACGCTTAAGTCCGGCCGCGTTGATGGATGAGCGTAATTTTTTTAAACGAAAAAAGCGTAAAATTGTGATTTTTTTAATAGATCATTTTTCGATTACGCTCAAATTTCACACGAAAATATTAACTCATAAAATTAAAGTTCTGTGAAAAAATCATTACAATCGGATAAAGCATGTAGGTTTTATTCGTCGAAGAAATGTTAAAAATTGAAAAAAATCGTAAAATTGCGATTATCATGAGAAATAATTTTTCGATTGCGCTCAAATTTCACACGAATATATTAATTCATAAAATTCAGGTTCGGTGAAAAAATCAATACAATGGGATAAAGCATGTAGATGTTATAAGGCGAAGAATTTTTTTAAAAATCGAATAAAATCGTAAAATTGCGATTTTCATGAGAAATAATTTTTCGATCGATTTTTCCCCCGTGCAGTTCTTCGTTCAGAGATTTCACAGACCTCCATAAAATTTCATCGCAATGGGAGTATTGGTTTAGCCGGAATCGGTTTCAAAAACAAAAAAAAACAAAAAAAAAAAAAAAAAAAAAAAATAAAAAA